>JAUUDY010439469.1:0-10976 GCA_032361765.1 Panulirus inflatus
GGGCGGGGGTACCGGATGAGAGTCCACCCTGCCCCGCGGGGCGGTTACACCGGACGAGGGTCTCACCTGCCCCACGGGGCGGAGACACCGGGTTGTCTTGCCTGATCAGCTGGTTCATGCCCACACCTCACACCTGTGCTCCAAACTCGCAGACATCTAGTCTAATACGGTACATGGACCTGTTCTAACACAGTACAAGGACCTTGTCTAATACGGTACAGGGACCTGGTCTAACACGGTAGAGGGACCTGGTCTAATACGGTACATGGACCTGGCCTAACACGGTACAGGGACCTGGTCTTGCAGAATATGGGGAGGTGATATAGCTTCAGGCAGGACAGATGTTAACCAACACAGGGGCCTGGTGTCATACCCAAGGTGTGCATCATGTATGTGTGTGCACCAACTGGTCTGGGGAGGTCGCATCTCTGAACACTATGCACCAATTGGTCTTGCACACCTGAACATTGTTGAGACACGTACAAGGGAGAGGAGGTAACAGTAGACCTCATTGTGACGAGATTATCTACTGGAGGACAGTAACAGTGTCTTACACTGATAATATGTACAGATGGAAACAAGATGGTAAAGCAGCATGAGTACATCAGCACGAGTCATGTCCTCCTCCTCCGGCAGACTGGGAGGTAATAATTCCAGGAGATATATCAACTGCGTCTGTGTATAGTCTTGCGCCGAGACACAATAATGCTCTTCTCATGGAGATTAATATGGCAAGGATTAGCAAGGTCCGGAGCCGGCCGTCTTGAAGACATTGTTAGGCCATTGTCAAGAGAAGTTGCTGGATGTGTAGCTGTAGTCATAACTCAGATCGGAGTCGATACCATGAATGTATTTGTCTTTGTTGAGGGAGAACCACCGTCGTCAGCATATCAGGGTAGTGCTACTTGTTTGGTTGGGTTCGGGAAGGTTGTTGAGACTCGCAGCGGCCAGCCGGTACATCCATCCACTGTCGACTGTCAACAGAAATGATGATGTCGAAATATTTCCCTAATTACCATCGTGGATGACTCCTTTTTCGGTGGAGGCGCACTTCCAGGATCGTGATTAGCGGGGTCCTCCAACCGCTGGTATATGATCCACTTGAGTACAGTACGTACGTCAGGTGGGTTGTGGGACCCCAGGCTTGCTCTCCACCTGCCTGACCGTTGTAAGTCTTGTCCACCATATATGTACAGGGTTATAAGACAACTGTTACAGGCACGGGGTCGAATGAGTGTCTTTTGAGCCATGAGTACACTTTGGGATCTGCTTGCGGCAGTATGAAGGTAACCATCAAGACCCACAAACGTACCGGAAGAAATGTTGCATTATCTCCATCTTGGGTCATCCCACACAACCAGCAGGTCCAGGCCAAGCTATCAACTTGGTGATGGTATAAACAAATAGATTCTAGGCTTCAGATGTTTTTTTCATCGAAGTATGTGTTTGAGAACTTGTTGCTGTGTTGCTGAAGAATGACTGGGTTTCCCCAGCTCAGAGACACACAGGAGCTACGAACTCACTGCAAGTGAGAGAATACGACCCAGATCCCGGACGTTACACGTTTGCACGTTTCACAGTCATAAGATAAACGGATATTGAATGACGTCGGAGCGACGGGGATGCTCTTGCCATCTGTTACTAGAACGAAAACATCGATTCCTGTATGTCCTCCTGAACGTTGACGTGCGACGATGTGTCCTTGAACGACTTGGATGCGACGAAGCGTCGTGCCCGTGAGTGACTGGGACCCGTTGAAGTGCTCGTGAGCGACTGACGTCGGACGACTTTCACGCCAGCGACTAGGGTACGACCTGCCGAGTGACCCGCGTGTGGTTGAGTCCAGACCCCAGGACGAATCTGGCGGCACGAGCTGGCAACCACCCTCACGTGTTCTGAGGATTCCAAAGCCGGGGGAGGTGTCGGGCAGGCGTGTCACCTGTCCAGCCCTCTTCTCTCTCTCTCTCTCTCTCTCTCTCTCTCTCTCTCTCTCTCTCTCTCTCTCTCTCTCTCATATTGACAAGAGGACTTTATCCTCTCTCCCTGTCCACTCGTTAACTGTCTCGTCCTTTTCACAACTATGCCTTACCTCATCCACCCCCGTCCTCTCTGAGCACCCCACCCGTATGCACGACACCCCCTCCCCCACCTCAGTAAATGGAGCAGTCGGCCGCCACGCCCACTCTGTATGTGTTCCTCACAAGGAGCAGCCAGCACTACCATGATCACTACCGCTTCAGTAGCTGGTCTTACCCACCAGTGCCCCCGACACGGCCAGGACCTGTGGTGAACGACTGTACGTACTGTGTGAGCCAGACCTGTGATGCTCTGCGGTAACTGGTTGTATGTTGTTCCCCAGCCACGCCTGGCCGGGTTCTGCCACCGTGCATCGACTGCCCTCCCCCACGTGTCGTCTTATCTCCCAAGTGGTTGTTGCGTGAGCCACGAAAATGCCTCGAGCGACGCCTGACAAAGGACCCGGATCCCAGCGAGGATAAGGAGAGATTAGAAAGGTCCAGTAGTGGCTGGCTACGGCCGCCCGGGCTGATTGGTGCCTCCACCCAGGTTTTATAGGAGCTTTTACCCCCTCTAGATATGGTGGTACGGAGCACTGCACGTGATGTGAGCTGTGGTTACGTGTAAGTGATGGTGTGAGTATGTTACACGTAAATGATGCAGTGTCTCACTGGTACTAACCCAGAGGCTCTGTGTTGGTACGAGCCATCCCTTGTTGGAAACACTTCCTCATACAGTCAGAGAATTTAAGCTAAGTTACGCTTGCTAATAGAGAGGTACTCTCCCTGTAGCAGGTGGCGGTGATTGATTTGTGCGGATAGCCCCGGCAACAAAATTTATTGTGCACCGTGTGGTCGCCCCGCCTGGCGGAGGTTGGGCGGCGGGGACCAGGGGAGGGAGGTGACAGGCAGACAGGTCGCCCGCCTGCCGACCTTGCCGCACTGACAAGTATATATAGCGAGTCCTTGACAACCTGCAACACCAGGTACTGGTAGGAGCCGCAGGACCAGCCAGGGGCCTGTCCCTCTCACTCCTGGTGATGATACCATCTACTGGATGGTCCAGGGCTCGTCTCATTAAGATTTTGATTAAATAATCTTTGGTTTAGAGTCAGAGAGGGTCACAAGTGTCATAATGAGTTGGACGATATATCTTAGTGCGGACTAACAGTAAGGCCGGGTCTGTGTACTGGGAGAACAATCTCATCTCCCACCAGCGAGGAAGAAGACGTAGCATGTTGCGCAGCTCCACCCACGGTGAACTGTATAGTAGTCTCATGATGATATATTCCCCAACCCTGAGCTCGTGCTGGGATCCTCCCTCACAGCAAATCAACTCTCGCAACTCTCAGGGTTGTGGCTCTCCAGGAAACTATTCCTCCCATCGTTCACTCCCTGTTTATAGAAGCTTGCGATGATCTCTTACATATCCAGTTTCTGTGGTTATCTTTTACATTCTAGACATAAGCACCGTCATGACCATGTCAGTTACCACGCTCTAGAGGCTTGTCTGCGTCCAGGCTCTTCCACAAACTCGGTTTAACTAAGCCATAGTCCGCGCCGGTCTCATCACAATGGCCTGCGAGGATTTACACCTCCAGAGACATACTGAGAGATTGAGTTGCTATGATATTAAATGGATGATTATGGCTTCAGGTTTGAGAACATTTGTAGGGAAAGTAAAAGCCTTGTATCAGGCAGTGCGATATTGTGGTTGCCAGAATACACTTACATTTACCAAGTAGTAAGAAATTATGAAACTTGGCTCAGTTTTGCACTCAATATACACACACTCGAACATTACACATTGCAGATTAATGACCTAAGATTAATCTTTTATGACGTTGATTCCTGTTGTATCTAGAACTTTGTGACCATTTGACTGACAGGATGTCGTCAGTGATATCCTAGTATTAAATCCAAAACTTGCTATGCCCTGAGCTATACCCGCACGATATATCTGTTATCTCTGTACTGTACCAACATAACAAGACTTCGAGGACACGAGACCAGGGGCAGGATGGCGAGGATGATGCCGGAGGTCGGCCTTCGTAGGTTTGTGAGGCCCAAGTCTTGCGTACGGACGACTTCCTAAGCTCCCCGTGTAGACCGGTTGGCCAGGCTTTTGTGTGCGTGTGTGGGGACTGGTAAGGGTCATACACGTCAGCAGGTGTGGCTGGGAGGAGGTCGTACACGTCAGCAGGTGTGGCTGGGAAGTGGTCGTACACGTCAATGGGTGGGGATGGAAAGTGATCGTACACGTCAGCAGGTGGGGACGGAGGTGGTCGCACACGTCAGCAGGTGTTGGTACAGAAGTCGTGCAGGAGTCATGTCATTTGGAACTTACTGTAGGTGATGGTGAGGATGGTGGTGTGGGTGGCGGGACCTGGGATGCCCCGCCTCTCGTGATGTGACGTGCAGCCAGGCAGACTTGGACCGGTTGTTGATGAGGCGCGGGAGGCTAGCCTAGGCCGTATCCCACGCCCTCCTGCGGGCGTGTTGAAGGAGGCATAAATACAGGATACCCAGGTGGGCCCCCCGTCCCATGTGAAGAACCTGCCTGCTAGAGGGCAGACCGAGGCAGCGAGTCGGGGCTGGGCAGCTGCACACAACTCCTCCTCCACCTGGGCCACGACGGACGCCCTCCGGCTGCTTGCTCGGTTGTGGTTTGCCTCAGTAAAAACAGTCAGTTCCATTGATAAGATGAGAGTAGTGGTGCCTACGGGAAGGGCGTCTCCTTCGCCAGGGGTGGCAGGGTAGTGATACAGGCCCCGCCCCTCAGGTCCTGCACCCGCCCCCGTCTGGTCCATTCCCAAGGCTCTGGGGGACACTGACTAGTGATGATCTGGTTTTGCTAAGTCCGCCTCCCGTTATGACCTTGTCTGGCCGTGGCCTCGGTGCATCGTGACCCAGCTTCTCAGAGCCTTGTATTGTCAGTATATTTCTACATGACCCGGACACGTACGTACATACGGAGTATTTTCCACGTCATGATGGGACATGAGGCCCCCGTCCAGCCAGACCTCATGCCTGTAACTAACCTTCACCCTGACCTTGCTCCTGCATGACCCAGTAGTCAGGCATCATTATCTTGACGCTTTGTAATAATGCTTGTTTGTGCCTGAATTACACGTGTCTTCCAGGAAGCAGAACAAGTATCACACTGGCCAGCAGTATTGTATAGTCCTTGAGGATATGAAGAGCTTGGTGGGCCAGAGGTCAGTTGGCTACCTCATGTTATCAGCTGTTTCTCGTTCATTATTTTTCGTCATGTCAGATCATTTCGTTATGTTTTCACATTGACGAGGAGCAGCGGGAGGGGTCAGGTTGGCTTGGCTTTAGCAAGATGGAAAAAATGTAGGCCAGACTGAAGACGTTCACGAGATAATGTTTTCTGGCTTGATTATGGAGGATTGGAGAGTAAAGTGTTTATAGAAGAAAAATAGTTGTCTTCGAGTTCCTTACCACACAAGTTGCGTGATGATAATAACCATTATGTCAGGCAGCGAGAGGCGAGTTTTTGTAGTTTTGAAATATTTATGGTCGACATAAACTTAGACGAAGTATGGTACAGACAACTACTGACGCTGAGCCATTAGGGATCACCTGATCCAAATATTATTTGTTTCTGAGAGGAGCAAACGTGGAGGAGGAAACAGTTTCCAAAATACTGATTAATTTCGACCGCACAACATACGGCAATTTCTTCTTATTAGATTAATTCAGTGACCAGAAGTGATGGTATGAAGTTACAGGGAAGCAGGTGTAATACTGACGTAAACATTAGCTGGAGTTGTAAAACGTTTGAATGAATTACCACCAGATGTTCACCCAGGCCACTTTTATCTGTACCGTTAAACCACAGTTGGACAAATACTTTCATGATATCAGTTATCAGTAAAGCTGCTCAAGATGGAAAAACACGTTTTAACTTCCTGTTAGTAGTTGATTAACTTTTTTCCGTGCTAGCTGTGCTCTCTCCCTGGATCATCTCCCTGGATCATCTCCCTAGATGATTAGCTATAGTTTAGGGTTACTTTCCATACACATGTACCCATTACTTTCCATACACATGTACCCATTACTTTCCATACACATGTACCCATTACTTTCCATACACATGTACCCATAAGATATGGTAGTTAGTATACCTTCCTCACGTTCCTGTTGCTGGTGGTTGTGGTGCCGGACGTAGTGTGTGGGAGGTGCCTTCTACTTAATGATCCTGTATTTGTCTTTGTACATTAGGAACTTAGGATGCTACTGCCGTCCTACCGTATATAGCCTGGTCATGGACCATCGGGTCTCGTGGTGTCTGTTGTTCTCACGTCCCCTACCCCCGAGTGGTGGCGACGCCCAGGTCCGTGCCTCTGACCTACACCCATTACACCTCCAAACAGGGCTGTTTAAGCTCCACCCACTCCTTCAACACTCGGCCTACACTGAGACGCTCTACACCCATCTCTCCCAAAGCAGGTGTATCACCGGTGGGTGAGCGCTCTGTATAAGGGAGGGGGGAACACTAAGGTGCCAGTACTGCGCCAGTCATATCGTCCAGGATCTATTGTCGTCTTATAAGGACCTGAGTCAGAACTTCCATACATCTCATTGACAATGGGGATGTATTCTATACAATTATGATTGTATGGAGGGGCTATGGGCATGACATGTATTATTATCATAGCCTAATAATTCAGTTTTTGTAAAGGGTTAATCTGAGTAGACTTACAATAAGCAGCCCAGACGAGGTAGGAGAGGAAGACGGACAAAAAAAGATCAGTTCTCTGGCATCAGCTTAACACAAGACTCAACCCACACACTTTCCAGCAGGAAGGACCTCTTCCACGCACCTTACCACAGGTCCCTTTCTGACGCATTCCAACGTTGTTGGTTATGCCACCCAACGCACTCTTGCATTAATGGTTTCCCTCCCGCACCCTCTGATGGTTCTACCCCACACAACCTCCTCTCGATAATGTCCTTAACGTAAACTATTCCCTGTCGCTGGGGCTTGGCTGTGGATCGGTCCGGCTGGCCCCTCGTGTCTGGTCCAACCAGAGGCCCCTCTCCACCGTCTCCCTCACCACGCCAGGCTTCATGGGGAGTAAATATCTGAATAACGAAGATGAGTATGACGTGACCTGTTGGGCTTGTAGTGGTTGGCTGGGACCTGAAGACCTCAGGGTCTTCCCGTGGTCAGGAGGGCCTCACCAGACCTGCTGGTCCCCTGGACCGGCTGGGACGTAGTACATGGATGCTGAAATATATACGTGATCAGGAATGATGAGATATGCTCACGTGTTGGGTATATGTTCATATGATGACATATCTGCTCACGAACACGATAGGCATACCTAAATATACTTACAAATGCCCCTATATGCGACACATGCTGAGGTATGCTGGGATATGGTCACGTTTGTTCAGTTTCGATCAGTTATGCGTCAGATCATCCGTGGTATGTGTTGCAGTTCGCTAGTATGATCAAGTATACTAAGAAGTCCTTCATGCAGTACACTCAGGTGAACGTGTGTTTGGCTGGTTATGTGACATGTATGATCAGATATGCCGAAGTATGCGAGAGACATGGTTAGGTATGCGAAGGTATGGCCAGATACTTAATAGATTAGATATGTTAAAGTGTGGTAGACATAGGTGAGAGCAGTTGGGCATGACCCTTCCAGTTAGATGTGACCTGCTCCGCTGCATGTGACCCGCCTGGTTCTTATGACCCATCTCGGCACATGTGACCCGCCCCGGTACATGTGACGTGTCCATTAGTTTCATGTCTTTGGTAAAGCCGTACAGCTGGTGCTTGAACCGCTCGTGACAGATGGTGTTCACCAAGCCTTCTTACCTCTCCTGACCCCCCACCACCCTTCAGTCCTCATAGACCTACAGCCTCCACCACCCTGCTGCCCCCACACGACCCTCCAGCCCCCGATCCCTGGTCATCAGTATGCCGGCGTGGTGAGCGGACCTCAGCTCTGTCCACCAGAAGAACAATGGCCACACGACATGTTCACGACGCTAATGGGGCGACAGAACCGCTGTTTACTGGAGAGGTGCTTGTGGTCTGTGTCCTGGTAAGGCTCGGGTCCTGGTGGGGTTCGGGCTCTGGTGAGACTTTGGTCCTGTTGAGGCTCTGGTCCTGGTGAGGCTCTGGTCCTGGCGAGGCTCTGGTCCTGGTGAGGCTCTGGTCCTGGTGAGGCTCTGGTCCTGGTGAGGCTCTGGTCCTGGTGAGGCTCTGGTCCTGGTGAGGCTCGGGTCTTGGTGACACACTGACTGGTCTAGGTTGGGGATCCCTCCCCGCCGGCGCTTCGCGAGGTACTTCCCCTGACCAGGTCATATAATTATCATCATCTTGCGGGAAAAACTTGACGAGGAAGTTTTTACCGTAATGTTGTCTCGAGAGAGGTTTGTCAGGGTCAGTCTTTGTCTGTCACTGGATCTGTCTGTCTCGCGGTGTGAGGTGTTGAGAGAGACGGACAAGACCCTGCGTTCTGTACGCAACATCGACACGAGACGTGTGAGGTTGGGCGACTGTTAGATCAACAGTTTGTCATCTAGCGACCAGAGCGTACCTACTCCTGAAGCAGTTGTGTGTCAGTTGAGGCAGGGTAGGGCAAGGGATGGGGCGCCCTCGACCTAACCCGTGCCCCGGCATTGACCCTCAGGAATCACCAGGGACAAGACCAGGAGGACCTAGTCAGAGCTCAGGTGGTAGTGGTCATAGGATGGACGACCCAGTCAGAGCTCAGGGGAGGTACTACACACGTCGTCCACACATCCTCGTCCTCAGTGAAGGTGTGGCAGTTAGCAACGTGCGGAAGGTCTTCACCCTCGGTACAATACCTGTCTTGACCATGGACGTATGTATGCTCATGCTCGGTCGCCACGTGTGAGTCAGGGCTGCGTCCTCCCAACACCGTAGTTCAAGGTTGTACGTGTGTGTGTGTGTGTGTGTGTGTGTGTGTGGCAGCCATCCTACCCACGCCATGGAACGTCCAGCCAACTTTACTTCCAGCATAGGAACACTGGAGTTATTAATGTAAGCATTTGGTCAGATGTACCGGATATGGTTAGTGAGAATGATGTGGTGTTGTGTGGAATGTTGTCGTATGCGAATAGTTGTTACTTCCTCGTCAGGAAAGGTTTTCATACGTAAGAATCACGTAGAGGGAAGCCGACCTTTCGGTATGCCTATCGTCCACTTGAACTTGATCATAACCTCTCCTCCTGTACTGACTCTCGTGTCATGAGGATTCGAACGCGTGTCCCCGATAAAACAAGCACCTCGAGATTACATGAGGAGGAGGTATTCTTGGTGATGCTCTTACATCATGCCCGGGGTCTTCACTATGCTTGACTCCAGCACTTCATGCTTGCTGGAAGCATTGATAACGTTGTAGTGGCCTTTATCTCACACAGGTTGGATTCGAACACGTGCTTCCACATGGTGCGAACGTTTAGCCATCCTTCGATAGAGAACCCGTGGTGATGGGACTCCTACCTGGGCTGTGTGGGTGTCAGGGTGTGCTTGTGCTTATCTTAAAACACTCAGTATCTTCCTGGTGGGGTACCTACAACAGGTAGCTGTCTCCTATCATGTTGATGGCTCAGGGATACGGCTCGTGCTGTGTGCCCGCTGGGGAGCGAGGAGAGGATCTGTCGCACATAACTCGTGCTGGGGAGCGAGGAGAGGATCTGTCGTACATAACTCGTGCTGGGGAGCGAGGAGAGGATCTGTCGCACATAACTCGTGCTGGGGAGCGAGGAGAGGATCTGTCGCACATAACTCGTGCTGGGGAACGAGGAGAGGATCGTGTGGAGCATCTGAGCCAAGATATGATTGTTTACATAACCGTCGGTTACTCTTTGTGATTTATATTTTTTCCGTATGATGAACTGACTCTGTGTACACACATTGGGTTGATGAAATATTTGAAATGTTTACAAGGTGTGTTTTGTTGGCGTGGAGGTGTTGACGTAACTCCTCCCTCACCTGCCTGGTGTCGTACCTGTTTGGGTCAGCCTCGTCTGCCTGTATCAGACACTCCTTATATATTGATAATGTTTGTTTGAAATCTTTGTAAGATTATTTCCGGTGTTTGTTGCGAAGAAAACTTCACTCCACATATTCTAACCCCTTGAGCACGAGGCTTGGGTCAAAGGTCAGACCGTCTTACCCAGCCTAGGTCGTACCGTCTGACTTATTACCTATTTTCCTTATGGCCAGTGTCATACATTGTGATTTTTTTTTAATTCTGTGCTACAGTTGACGACAGTGACCACACGACTGTGACAGTGACCACACGACTGAGACAGTGACCACACGACTGAGAGTGTGACCACACGACATACATTCGTGGGTTGGACAGATTCGTGATGGCTCTCTACACATCCCTGTACCATGGTTACTCATCACTAGACACTTTAATATAATCTTTACGATACATTGGAGGAGAATATCTAGATGTATCGGTAACCACGCATAAAGGCATTTTAAACGTATATGATAACCTCTTGTAATGGCAGTTTGAATTGATGTATAAAACTGGCGTATAAAGTGATTTTGAGTAGCTGTACAGTTTGATTTAAAGCAATGTGGTTATATATAGTGTCTGGTGTTGTAATAATATATATCTTTTTTTTTTTCCAGCCCACAAGACAACCCAGGAAGATCAAGTCAAGGTAAGCCGTTCTCAAGTCCACAGAAAATGGGGCGTGATAAATCTTCCTGAAGGTTAGCAGAAAACGGGGCGTGGTAAGACCTCTTGAAGGTCAACAGAAAACGGGAGGTGGTGGTGGAGGCACGCCCCTCCTCCACCGTTTCGGGTTGCCTAATTTTTCGTACATTACCCGGACCAGTTACTGGAGGGCCTCACCAGGTGTGTGATCACGGCTGGCATGTGATGTTGGGTCATCTTGGCGTGGTTGTGAGGATGTTGGGTCATCTTG
>JAUUDY010439579.1:0-10976 GCA_032361765.1 Panulirus inflatus
CCCTGCCGCACACCCCTACCGCACATCCCTGCCACACACCCCTGCCGCACACCCCTACCGCACATCCCTGCCACACAGCCCTGCCGCACACCCCTGCCGCACACCCCTACCGCACATCCCTGCCGCAGACCCAGCTTCATCATGAACCCCTCACCCTTCTCTATCCCCTTACACACTTTCCTTACTCTCTTGATAAAGCGCCTCACTGTTTCTAATAGTTTTCTTGCTACACTATATATTCATAACACCTTCCTCAGGACTTCTCTACCAACCCTATCATATGCTTTCTCCAGATCCATAAATGCCACACACAAATCCCTCTGCGTCTCTAAGTATTCCTCACACACATTCTCCAAAGAAAACATGCCCTTTAGTGGTACTGAATCCACATTATTCTTCCTCGATCTGATGCTCTGTGCATGCCACAACCCTCTCAATCACCGCCCTTCCGTACAATTTACTCAGTTACTTCTCTAATTCGAGCACTCACCTTTGTCCGCATTGCCTTTATACAATGGCACGATACATGCATTCCACTAATCCTCTGGGACCTCTCCATGATCCATTAACACACTGAAAATCTTAATTAACCAGTCAACAACACAGTCACCTCCTTACTTAAGAAATTCAAGTGCAATATCATCCACTCCAGCCGCCTCGCCACATTTCATCTCACACACGGCTTTTACCACTTCTTCTCCTTTCACTGCAGTATTTACCATGACTCTCGCATCTCATACCTTCCCGACCAACACATCGTACATCCGCCCCCTCTTCCCCCTGTCATCAAATACATTCAACCCTCCTTCAGGATACTCACTCCATCTCCTCTTCCCTTCATCTCTGCCTGTTACTTCTTCCCCATTTGTTTTTCCCATTTATTCTCTTGATTTCCACACGCTGTTAATCTCCTTACAAAACATCTTACACTTACTTGATTTTCTTGATGCTCATCTCAAATCTCATTTGCCCTGTTTTTCAGCTTCTTCACCTTCTCTTGATCTTCTCTCGCTTCCTCTTGTACATATCCCACTCACTCGTACTCCTTCCCTATGAGTATCGCCCTTACACATTTCTTTCCTCTTTCACCAACAACTTTATATCGTTTTCCCACCATTCACTACTCTCCCACCGTCGACATACCACTCACTTCTCTCACACAAGCCAGCAGTGTTTCCTTAGACACCTTCCATTCTTCACCCACTCCCTTAACTTTATCTATTCTCACCTTTAGCCATTCTACACTCAGTCTCCCTTGGTATCTCTTCATACGAGCCTATTTGCCAAGCTTACTTTCACCACCCCTTTCTTTCACCCACATTATTTCCTCTTTTCCGAAAATCTCTACAAATCTTTACCTTGCCTCCACCACTCAATGATCAGACAACACCAGCTTCCCTTCTCAGTACATTCACATCCAAGAGTCTCTGTTTTGCACGCCTGTTAGTCAGTGCGTAATCCAATCAAGCTCGCTTATCATCTTTCCAACTCCATGCATACTTAAGTACGTTCCTATTTTCAAAAACAGGTATTCGCAGTCACCAGTTCTTTTTTAACACACAACTGCACAAGCTGTTCACCTTTTCGATTTACATTACTGAATCCCCTCTACCCACTCATTATACCATCAACTGCCACATTGCTCACATTCGCATTCAAATCATTCATGACTATACCCGGTCTCTTGCATCAAAACTCATTCAACTGCTCCCAAAACACACTCCTCTCTTCGTCACCTTTCTCGTAGCCAGGTTAATTAGCACTAATGATTACCTACCTCTTGTGTTCCACTCTCATTTTTACCCACATTAGTTGACGCTCACCTTTTTACACTCAAACACTTCCACAACTCTATCTTCAGCAAATGTGCTATCCCTTCCGTGTCTCTCTCCGTCTCCTTCAAACTATCCCCTGACTTTACCCCTAAGCCATTCCCAAACTCTTCTTCCCTCTTACTCTTTGTTTCACTCAGAGCGAGAACATCGAGGTTCCTGTTCTCAAACACACTACCTATCTCTTTCTTCTTCGGTCTTGGTTACATCCGAATACATTCAGACACTTTAGCCAGAGTCTTCGAGGAGGATGAGCACTCCTGGCTTGGCTTTTTCTTCTGTTCCATCTTTAAGAAATTGGAATGCAGGAAGAGAAAGGTTTCAAGCCCCTTTCTCACTCTTCTCTCAGTTATCTTCTACTACACACCATTAGCACAGAAGAATCCCAGTGAACGTTTATAGATAATGCTAACGTTAAATAAAACCATCAAGTACCTACAGATAAAGCAACATACAGAAAGATGTAACTCATCATGTGAGGTTGTTTGAAAGTTAGGGATTGTGAGAACCATTAGTATATCTTACTTTCTATTTCCTATCTTGCTCACAACTTCTGTAGTTAGGATCTACCACACATGTCTGGTTGATTTCCTTCAATCTTTTGCAGACTTAGAAACTTTCCGTGTAATTTGGAGGGTAATCAGCTACCCTTACAGGCTTGGGAGGCTCTTCACTTATCATCTAGAAAGTTGATGAAGAGGTTCAGTGGGGCTTCTCGCCAGCCCAGAACGAGAAGCTTGCCACACGGAGAGTTGGACATCACACCACACCGCACCACACAGCACCACACCAGGACGCACCACACCGCACCAGACCACACCAGGACGCACCACACTGCACCACACCACACCAGGACGCACCACACCGCATCACACCACACCAGGACGCACCACACCGCTCCACACCACACCACGCCACACCAGGAGGCACCACACCACACCAGACCACACCAGGACGCACCACACAGCACTACACCAGGACGCACCACACCGCACCACACACCGCTCCACACCACACCGCACCACACCACACCACATCGCACCACACCGCACCACACACAGCTCCACACCACACCGCGCCACACCGCACCACACCACACTGCACCACACCAGGACACTTGGGGCTCGTCTGCATCATTCGTTAGGTGATGAGATAGAACGCATCTCTCATCCATAATCAATATTTGATTATATGGATTAATGGACTTCCCTCCAGCACAATATTTACACTCTGTAATTGCAAAGCTGAGGGGAGGCGGCGGAGGTGGCATGTTAGGGGAAAGAGAGAGTACCGACCTACCTACCTACCTACCTACCTACCTACCAGTACTTACCTACCTACCTACCAGTACCTACTACGAGATTCTGCCATGATAGCGGGTCTAGGATGAAGTACTCGCCACAAATACAAGTACAGTACAGAAGAGACAAGAAATGGGTGACGAAAGCAGCCAGAGAGAGAGAGAGAGAGAGAGAGAGGTACTGCAACTTACCTCTCTCACTTCAGCTTCCTCACGAGTGTGAGAGGATGACACACTTCGATAGATCGATGGGCTTTTCTGTTTGTCGCATTTGATTTAGACGTTGATGAATAACTGGTGAATAATGTTATTATGGAAAGAGAATCTATCGAAGAAAAGGTTGATATCTAGCTATTTCACTTGGAAGAGAAACAATAATGCAAGACAGAATCATCACAAATTTACTTCTTTAAGGTTGAGGTAAACCAAGTCCCTCATTCAAGTGTGTGTCTCCCGACGTGTTCCCGGTCATTGTTCCTCTCAGATGTAAGCCATGTCACGTGAGGCGCTTAATGTAGTGTATTCGTATACCAAGAGGCGGGTCTCAGGAGAAAAAAAAACATGAAAACAAAATGCTATATTTACCTTCCCTAAGTTCATAAACTCCGACGATGATATTGTGATACATTTCTGAACACAGGTATTGTACACAGAGACTTTCGTGTAGGTAAAGATACAGTAACTGTAGCTTTGTCCCAGATACTCGAAACTCGTGTCTTGCTGTCGACTTTCTGCCTCCCATTGGTACTCCTACCAAGGTTACAGACGCAGGTAATGGAGGACCTTGAGCAGCATCACAATGTTCGTTTTGCTCAACATGTCAGCACCAGAGAACAGCACGGAGGTCACCCTGTGAAGCCAGATTATACCAAGTCTTGGCTGATCATGGGACAGAACGGAGAGCACTTGATAGAATTTTCTTTTAGATTTTTGACGACAGTTTGCAGGGTATATATGTAACCAAGCAGTTGTGCAGGGTAATTACAGCCAAGGAGTTTGAGTTATAGATACCAGCAGGTAGTTTGGGTCGTGCTATGCTAAGAGCGGTTTAGAAGTAACGAAAATGAAAAATAGTGAGAATCTGTTTAGCAGAGATCGTGAGTGGAATATGAAGGAAGGCGGGACATGAATAATGTAAGCGACGAGGATGAATTTTGTCGAGCGTCGAACAAAAGCAGTGCACTTGTGGGGATTCAAAGAGGGACAAAGTGAATAGGAATCTAGTTAGAGAGAGAGAATGATGCGAGGTCCAAAATATTCGTAAAGCAACAGGTTGTCATTCATCTTATTCTGCTTCCGCTAATGTCTTGAAGTTGGTTAGAATATCTCAATGAATACGGAGAAGTTTAAGTATGGTGTTCAAATAAAGTTACGTAAATGTTGATGGAAGATCCAGCTACTGTACCTTAGGAAGGGAAAACATTCAACACATTATGATCTGAAAGACAGAGAGAAGGTTGTGTTCAGCTTCTTATATCTCTGAGATCATATTTAGAGACATAAGTCGTCTGTGTACCGTATTTTGGACATACACAGGACATGTTGAAGCCATCTACTGCTGTCTGAGGTGACATGTTAGTTTGTGCCATCCATCAGTGTACGAGACTTGTAGGTCAGTATAAGGCATGAACCTCCACAAGTAATTCTTATTCACGCTTCAGTGTATGTAACTCAGTGATTTCAGGAGTTGGTATCATAAGATAAGAGTTTCATAATGTAATGTTCCGTCATATCATACATGAAGGATTCCTACATAAGTTATGGTTTCTGAAATTTCTGTAATGTTACAGTAGCTTCAGCAGACAGTCACCGATCCCTATCATATGATATCATACTCTGAAACTTTCCTTCTAGATGTTCAAGTTTTTTAATAAAACTTGTAAATTATTATCTCGCGATCCAGAAGACTATAGCTAAGGTACTAAATGGAATTTTCACTTTAGAACTCAGATTCCAGTTATCACTGTTGTAGTATTTTCTATCATATACCTAAGGCACATATGCAAACACCCTGGTATCCAGCTACATCAGAACTATTATCAATTTTCAGAAGTTAGTGTGAATGTCCTTGTAAGTCTCCTTATAAGTGTATAGTGTTCATACTACTTACACCAATGATGACTTGTCCCTCATGTTTATCCTGATCTGTGTTTAGCTGCAGGAATTATATGCGTGAGTGTTCATTTGTCAGTATATGAAAATATACGTATAGTAATACCAGACGCAATATGCTATTTGACGGAGAAATGCTGACTGATCTGTAAATGATTGTGTCTTGACCTGTCTGTCCAAAGAATGGGGTTGATAGAGATACCAGAACCAATATTTTCGGGATGATGTCTTCTTAACTTAAAGTACTTTGATGTAGGAGTGTATCTGAAAAGCTAAAGCCATGATGGGTAACCACAGATAGTGGAGCTGATGGCTAAACAAAGTATTAGTGCTCATTGAGAGGACAGGTTGCAAAAATAGGCAAGTTTATCATAAAATGGACAGCTTTTGGCTCCAGAGAAAATGAAGATTGTTTTAAGGGAAACTATAACAAAATAGGCAAACCCCCACCCCATGCGCTCCTATTGCAGCATTCAGTAAGTATGATTAAGAATAATGATGTGTGGTAATACCACTAATTATGGTAATGATAAGGCTCTTCTACCTGAACCATTCCCTCCAGTCAACAGTCAAGAAAGGTATCCATCATCTTATCTCCAGATACCTGGGAACTGCGGTAGATCTCTAATACGTTGTAATTATAGTCATAGTTATTGTGGACCACACTGTGGGAGGCCATGCACCAGGCTATAATGATAAGAATGTTGGTATATGAAGTAATGAAATAAACAGCAATAACATAAAGATAACTCAATATTTTCAATCAAACATTACTTACCACCTTATGTCTTACGTTAGATTTGGAGAGCATTTTACATTCTTGAATATAGATACCTGGGAAATGAAATCTGTGTAATGTGCTGATATTACCTCAACCGAACCTCCCACCCACCCACCACTTCTAACACGCCCTATCCAACCCCTAACCCCAGCACCGATATTCCTATAATCACCGTGTGCATGTGTGATGAAGGCTACGTCTTGGGGCTCGCAGTTCTCTTCCTTCCTCCTCATCATATTTTCACCACTGGCCCTGCCGACCCTGGCGGTGCCTTGCATGACTCGCCTCACACAGCATCAGGCCAGCCTCACACTAGCCAGACCAGGTTATTCATATTCAGTGAATCGTTCACTCGTGACTGGACCATCATGGCTCCTGCCCTCCTTCTGTCTATGCGTATTTGATGATCACAATGATGGATGTGTACCGCAGCGGATCGTACTGAATAAGTTACTGGATAAGAGCTTATCTAGCGGTTGTTCTTTTGCCTCACGACCCCACCAAACTTAATAACGCGTCGCCTTGCCCGTGAGCAGGCGAGGCTCTGGCATATATATGTGTATATAACAAGCGTCCCAGCTTCACCCAGCTTCAGCATTGCACCAGTCGAAGCTGATACTCTCGTGAGTACAGGTCACCCAGTACTAAGGCTGTCGTAACCACACATGTCCCAGCGCTACAACACACTTATTCACGCATGTCATGTAATGTACAGTCACTATTATGATTTTGTTCTCTCGTCTCAGGTGCGGGAGAGAAGCTGACGAGGAGCAAGACATGTTTACCCTGAAACCCTTGTTGCTGGCACTGTGGTGGGCTGGTAAGTACTTGCGATGCCTCAGTAGTACACCTCTGCCATCTGGCAATGAGGTGAGGATACTGGGTACCAGCCAACATATCTGCCATGAAGTTCGCAGTTTACAGACCTAGATCAAAACTTCATAAATCATTTGCTTTCCTGTTCATACCGAACTAATTTCTCGTCACATGCAAATCCTGACCATCAAAACACCTTCATCTCTACACTTACACCCCACCTGAACCGTAGGGTAGAAATTATGGTCATAACATGTAGTATGTAGCCCTGGTCGTAAAGATCATAGTCATAATATGTTGTACGTAGCTCTGGTCTTTAGCTTCAGATGCATAGCGGTTCATTCACTGTATCAGTGTTGATCCAGTTTTCACCTGAATCATTCTATCATGACGTCGTCACCAGTTGTCCGGCGGAGTCTGGGAAGACTGGACCACGACCTTCAACCTCCGACAGAAGAAACCTGGATCTCGTACTCTCCTCACAGCTCAGTGATGCTGGCTAACGGTTACCAGGCACTCAAGATTAACCATAGCTTTATGCCTCCAAGGGCGTCTCAGTGAGTTGACATTGTTCTATACAGTATAAAAGGATTGAGAGAATCTAATGGTTTCATGACTCGTAAATCAGTGAGAGTCGGTGTGTCTGAAGCTCTGAACTTTCCGGGAAGTGGTCATCAGCAGTTCATATGTAACGTCGACCAATCGCGCTTTGTTTACATATTTCACTGCTATTGTGCTGCCCTCTGCAGTGTGGGCGATGACGTGACCTCCCTCGGCTTCCTGACTTCGCTGTTAACTTTCCTCAAGCAAGCATTACCCGCAGGTGACCTGGTGATGGCTTATGGTGACCTCTCCTCCGGTGAGAACGTGTACTGTTCCCTGATTAAGCGTGATGAAGTGTGTTTCATACTGAGTTGTGTAGCAGAGACTAAAACTGCCATCATGTCATCACGGTAAACTGTAACCTTCAGCGACAGCATAAACAACAGTTACTGTACCATGACAGAGGCTGGGGAGGCGAGCTACGGGCGAGGGTGGATCGAGTGGATGGATGTGGGATGCGAGCATTTATTCCTCCTTGTCTTTTAGTTGAATGAAGACTATATTTCAGAAAGGAACCTTAAGTTCAAAACGAAATTTCCCTGAGCTGTATGTGTTCAACTTGTGGTTGTCCGGTCATCATGTGATATATCAATTTACATATTTTTTTTTCTAACAAAATAAAGGAAATTAGGTTATTGATAAGTCTTTTCATGTTAAGATCCAGAGAATGTCTATATCATGATCAGGTGTTGTGTGTTGTTGTGTTGTGCAGGCTCGAGGTTGTGGGTGGCTGGCGACAGTGGGGCCAGAGAGGCTGGATGCCTCAGCTGGAACATCCACCACTCCACCATCACCTCCAGACTGACCTGCATGGCAGCCACCTCAAGGTGCGTCCCTGGCCAAGGGGGTGTTTGTGTGTGCGTAATGACAGACTTACTAATATTCCTGCGATGGGATGACCTGACCCTCGAGACGTACTGAGCCTCTGAGACCCACCGAATACACAGCACCTCAGCCACAGGTATCTTGCTGGTGGGTGCGCATCCGCCTCACAACACCACAGTTCCTTTAGTGGGAACGTCACTTAATTTGTCAGTTTTGTATACATGATAATCTTCCTTGTTTGATATTTCTATTTTTCTAAGCCTGAGATTTTTCTCTAAATCTAACATGTTTTACCTGATCTTTAAGAAATTCTTTATCGCAAATGAGTTTTCAAAACTTCATCCAAATAATACCTGACGGTGACAGTAGAGAAATGTACACAAGTTTCACGAGCATTTGCCTCGAATGATACATTATGAGTTGCACTACACACGACCAAGACGAGGAGCTACACTGGCAGACATGGTCTTCGAACACCAACAACATCACACATGTGTTACACGGATGGAGTTCAAGAGTTTATGTTTCATCTTCATGTCTCACTACAGCCGAGATCGACTCCTTCATACCCCTAGCCTGCAGCTGAAGACAACTGGGCGTGACAGTGTGCACCATATGATGATAATATGTCTTGGTTGTGTCTCATTAGATAACTAACTGAGTTGAATATTCCGTGTGATGATGACGTGGTTGTGTCCCTAGGTGGCTGCGGTGGACAACTGGCCGTGGTTCGGGTTGGGAGTGAGTGATGACGGATCTGCTGTGGCGGACTCCGGTATAGACGTGAGCATCCTCAACACCCTGGGCCACGTCCTCAATTTCACGTGAGTCCACACGACTGGTTGTGTCATTACCGTAGGTCCTCTGTGTCCGGCATATGTAATAGCTTCTTAATCAAGTTCTTGTGAGCTGGTTTAAAGTAACCACAATATATGTTTTATATCCATTTCAATGGTTTAGTTTGTGATGGGCATGTAATACAGTTCCTTCTTTTGATTCGTTTTTAGCATATTCCATCATTTAATATTTCTCTGCTGGAAGCCTCAACTGTCTTGATAACATAATTACATTTTCCAGAATTAAAAAGAAAGTTATCATAAATTTGCACCAGTGGTTGTCTTCATATCCAGACTGAACACACCTCTGTTCTCGTGTTCAAAAATCCTGTGCTTTTAGGCCCACATTTCGTCTGCATTAGTGTCGGATAGAATCGTACACATGGCGAATCTCCAGGAATGATTCCCACGCGAGTTAGAAGTTGTCTGGTAATGTACATAACTGCCCCCAGGCCTCTCCTGTAGCAGGAAAGCAATTAGAGTTTCTCGTTCAAACGTTCCTTTACCTTTTTCTTGGCACTTCTTGGCTGGTTCACTTTATGATGCCTCCTTCTTTCCACGTCCAACGAAGCTGTGAAACTCTCTACCTTCTTCCGTCTTTCCTATAACCTTCTCGTCTTCAAGACTCGACTCTACAAACTGCTGTGGAGATAAGACCCGTGTATGTAGTGGTCTCTTCTCATGCTCTTTTCCTTCATTTATGATGTCTAATTTACCTTTCAGTCGACATGGTCACACTTCGGGTATACCTCCGGCTGGGCTGCATCCACGACAATATATATGTTTGTGTAAAGATGTGTTGGTCTCCTGATTCACTTTTCTGTATAGGATGACAGACGCTGTGAAAGCGTACCATTAACTGGTGTACCGTTTGTTGTCTCACTACCGGACCATTGATGGTCGTACCGTTGCTGTACCTTCAGGGGTAGCTGAGGTGTGTAGCGGGTATTGCTACATATGTTAAAGAAGGTACCGCCATAATGTTGTGAGGAGGTACCGCCATAGTGCTGTGAGGAGGTACGGTTGTTGCAGGTACAGCGTGGTGGTACAGGAGGACGGTCAGTGGGGTGGACCCCAGGTTAATGGTACCGTGACTGGGATGTTAGGGATGGTGGCCAGGCAGGAGGTTCACCTGGCTATTGACGAGATCACCATCACTGGTAAGTCACCATCACTGGTAAGTCACCATCACTGGTAAGTCACCATCACTGGTAAGTCACCATCACTGCTAAGTACCACCATCACCAGTCACCATGGTACTCCTGCTAAGCTTTGTCGCAAGCTGTTATTGTCAGATGACTGATATCAAAAGAAAACAGGTGTGAACAAACAGAAATTAAGATCAGAAGTTAAATCTAAGATATGAAATGACCAAATCAAATTCAGTGATGTAGAGTCGAGTCTAAATCAAAGTCGGAACTTAGAAAGAGAGTCAAAATCAAAACAAGAGAGGCTAATGTAGTGAGGGAGTGAGGATGACACGTCCTCATGTTGTGTCTTGCCTGCCTCACAGCGGCGCGGGCCAGGGTCGTGGATTTTACTCGCCCTTACTTCATGGAGTCGTCAGCCTGTGTCAGCCAGGCTCCCAGGGAGGAGAACCAGGCCTTCGCTGTCCTCACGCCCTTCACAACACAGGTACCACACGCTAATTTCTTTCCCAACATGCCACCACTTACAGGAGGAGACAGTAAACACACACACACACACACACACACACACACACATCTTTCTCTCATACAATTCGCATTTTCCCGCGTTAGCGAGGTAGCGTTAAGAACAGAGGACTGGGCCTTTGAGGGAATATCCTCACTTGGCCCCCTTTTCTGTTCCTTATTTTGGAAAATCAGAAACGAGAGGGGAGGATTTCTAGC
>JAUUDY010439689.1:0-10975 GCA_032361765.1 Panulirus inflatus
AACTAATTTGATAAGTGAAGTGCTTTTAAATCTGAGGGAAATCATATTAAGCCAATAATTCATATGGAGTGTCCTTGTCATTCTTGGAAAAGAATGAACTTGCCTTATAATTTATTGTCCAGCGAAATTAGCTAAAATACATTGATAATGAAATTATAGAATAGGGTATCTTAGAATTAATCTGAGTATTTTTTCTTCAGATTTGCATGTCATAAGATATGTCCCTGGTAATTCCGAAAAAAAAAAAGAAATCTTATTTTTCTGCATGACAGCTGGTGTTGGAGTCATCTACCGGCGACAGGCTGAACCAAAGATGTAAACATAGGTCACTACCGCGCAGGGTTTGAACGCGACGCAGGATGAGCTATCCATTATATATTGGAGTTGATTCCTCACGATATTTCCCCGTAAGTACTCATATAATTACGATATATTACATAGTAAGAGATTTGTCAAGTCATGGAGAGTGCTGGTGAAGGCAGGTGTTTGGTTTGGCCTCATCTCCCTGATGGATTAACGATGCTAGGGGAAACGGGTGTGGCGATTTTCACATCTGTTGGGATTAGTCTAATAGATCATCCTTTTTTGTGAAGGGCTTTTCAATTATGGCTTTATCACTGGTGATAAGGTGATTAGTGACATTGGACATTGAGAATGAGAATAACTGTAGGTAATTTAGAAATGTATCCTCATTTGAAAACCAAGTTAACTAAGGTAAGCACTTTGTTTACATATCATAGCCTGTTAGTGAGAATGGTTAAGGTTAGACCTGAAGCGTTGTTATTAAGGGTAAATGTATAAGATTTTCAGTGATTGTAGTTGTTATTAAGTGGATTGATTGCACACTTCACATTCTTAGATAGCTGTCTTGAGAATCATGAATGAGTTACAAAGGATTACGAAGGACAGGGCTTGGAAGATCAGAGAATATGTAGGTTCAGTAACCGAAAATGACCAAAAAAATAAGTTACTCTAGGTGTGGGTTTCGGTTGATGATTTTGAATACAGTACAATTTAGCTTAACCAAACTAAACCCAAGTTTTGTTCAGGAAACAAATTTGATTTTTTGATTGAACAGTACTGTGCTTTCTCAAAGTTGTGGTTTCTTAGGTTAGATTGGACAGATAACAGTTTTACTTTATTGATAGGGATACAGACCATTAATAATCTCTTAAGTATGAGACATATTTCATATTCAAATGGGAGCGTGCCAGTATTTCGTTACAAGATGTCATCTTATGTTCCATGTGTACCTGTAATGTTTTGTGAGTGCACTGCTGTCATTATCAAGAAAGTTATCAATATTCATTAACACAGCAAGCTTATATTTACTACTACCTTCAATGTTTGATAAACATTTCCTTTTTTTATGTACTATTTTTGATAATTTGTTGTATAAACACTGTATTAGAATTATATTAAAGCCTTTGCATATGTTGAAGCTCCTGGTAAGTTAGACTCTATGAGGCTTTCTCAAGTACTGCTACACAGAACATCTGAAATTAGTCTGAATATTTATTCTTGGAAATTAAATGGTATAAGATCCAAAACTCTGTTTTGAATTTTTCCAGAGTTATGCTATCAATAAAAAGGTTTTACCTGTAAATTAAGTTAATGATTTGAAGAACATTAAACCTTTGACAAAAAACTTATGCAGTTGTTACCTAGTATTTAAAGAAAACAGGAAAGTGCTGAGTGAAGATTTGTCCTCTAACACTTGTTTTATACGTATCACCTCTGCATTGGTAGAGGCAGTCAGGTAAGAAAGAAAATAGAACTTTATATATAGGCTTTTCACGTTTATAAGTGAAAAATCTAGAAATAAGGGACTCCTTATATTTCATAATGAATATTTACTTGCAATAAACTTTTTCGTGACAGATTTCATAGCAGTAAAGAATTTCACTGACTATGGGGGACCGAAGCCTTCCTCCACAGGTGGATGGCCATCCACAGGTGTGTATCCTCTTAATGAACTTCCTATAGTTGAAAGTTTCCTGAGCTGTATTTTTTGTAGTGTAATAGTTCTGTTGCAAAGACTGCTTTGCTTAGGGTTTCATGAATAACCATGATTTGCATCAGGTCCGTCACAGTTATAGTCTAAACTGCATTACTATGCTCCAGTTTTTACTTCATTGAGCAATTAGGGATGATATGTTTGCATGATATTCTTGATAATGGTAAAGCGTATGACTGAAGTAGGTGTTTTGGAATAAATGAATTGTGTTAGGCTGTGAAATATGTTTATGGTAGTCTTACTAATCAAACTGAATATTTTGTTGGGGAAATTTCTACATAAAATTTGTTTGGGAGGATTTTTCAAAATGGTATAGACATACAGGACACATGGTAAATCAGAGATTGGGACAGGAACAAGAAATTGTTTTATTATGGTCAAATAACAATTCTTTTATCATGTTTTTCAAAAATCTTTAATGATGCTTAGAACATTTAGATGTTGCCAAATGGATAATTTAATATATCCCACAAGAAAATGCTTTATTCAAGAAACTTACCCATAGATTAAAGGGGGAAGTTTAGTGTATTTTTTCTTATCACTGCAGAATGAATACTGATTATTCAAAAGAGTATCTTCTTTACATCTCTTTGTTTTAATAGTACAGTATTTGAAAAAAAGATTCTTACAGGGTCGCCTTGATGTCATATTTGGGCGTCCTGCTGTATTCCCACCTCCCAAGGCTACACAGTCATTTATCTTCACATTCCGTTGGTGGGGTGACACCCGACCTTGTATTTTACGGTATAGTACTCATTAAACTTATGTTATTCTTTATTTGCAGTTAGATATTTTATAGGATGTTGGAGAAGCTGGTCAGAAATATGTTAGTCTTGAAAAGAAGATGAAACTACTGAAGTATATGTTGTCTAATCTGGAAGCAGCTATAAAAGTTCGAACTTTAGGAAACAGGCTTTGATGAAAGTGGAAATGATGGAAAGTGGGGATCTGTTGGGTGTATTTGTGAATGACTTAGGAATACCTTTAGTACAGTGAGTATATATATAGTCCCAACAATATTATATGGCTGTGAGGATGGGTTATAGATAAGACTGTGAAGAGGAGAGTCGGTGTTTTGTAAATTAAATGTTTGAGGATCATTGTTAACTGGATAGTTGGTAGAATTCAAGGGGATGAAGCCATTTATGTTCCATTATTTCAGTTTTCAATGCCAAAACTATTACCTAAGAGAATATAAATGTTGAATAAAAGATATGAAAATGAGGGAGAAACTACATCTCTGTAAGGTTACAAAAGTGTTTTCCATAGTTTTTTATTCACATTGATTTATGATGTGAAAGTAATTTGTCTGCATTTATCACCCTCCTGTATAGCAGAAAAAATGCAGGTAACATATAGGTAACTTTATGCTTTGCAGATTTTGAAGCTTAAACTAGCTGCTGGTTTCATATTTTTTTTATTTCAAACATGCATTTATGAAACCTTAGCATGATTCTTGTCTTACTTGATTAGTAATGTTGTTTATCATCTTTTAAAGTCCTGTTGTCTGTTGCATTAGATTTTTTGATACTTTTCTGTATATTACAGGCTACCGCCAGAGAAAAGTGAAGCAAGAATCACATACGTTGTCACTTGTGGTCCACAGTCTTTTCGACAGTATCTCTGTGACACAAAAAACTTGCATGTGAGTGTCAAGATAGGTGGTGGAGAAAATGTGGAAATAACAGAAAATGAGAAGGCCATTTTGGGGCATCATGGACAAAGCCCTAGGAGAATGGAAGGTGAAACCCCTCGACAAAAATTATTCAGACGGCAACTAAGACTTAAGAAAGGTTGGCAAGATGGCGATGTAATAGGGAGTTTTATACTTTCAGATTTAAGACTGAATGCACGAGGTGACTATGTTCATGAAGGTAGAATAATAGATTCTTCTGCAGATATAATTGGTACAGTAGTTGTTACAATGGTCTTCATGGAAGGATCTCTTGAAGATTTTCAGCAAATAAAGATCCAAAGTGAAGAAGAAACTTCTTTAAAAGAAGAAAATACCCAGGAAAAAACAGATGACATCAAATCCAGACCTCGTGCTTCTGGTATTCCAATTTTGGAATCTTATGGTAGTAAGACCTTGAAAACTCCTTCACAAGAAAGTTATAGACCCAGGAGCCGGAGTGGTAGCTTTAGAGAGTCTCTTAAAAAGAAGTACGATAAGCTAAAATCTCCCAAGAAACAGCAACAGGATACATTTGATTTTATGGTTCAGGAGAAGGAAAACCAGGTGCCACAGAGGAAGAGAGCTGCCAGTTTCACTCATGTGGGAAGGGAAGGAGCATCACAGCAGGATAAACAAAGGATTAAAAAACATGATAGTCTATATCTTCACCATCAAGGTAATATGCAAGTTAAACAAGATAATTCACAAGTGAGGCAGCAAGATGAATCACAACAAGGATTTAAAGAAAGTTTGCAGGTGGGCCAGCAAAGAAGTTCACAATTGAAACAGCAAGAGAGTTCACAAGTGGGACATCAGAAAGGTTTACAAGTGGAACAGCATGAGGCCCCTCAGGTTGTACGCCGTGCAATACCACAGTTAGTACGTCAAGAAAATTCTAGGATGCCTGGCCAAGGTAGCCCACAGGTGGTGCGGCGTGAAAGAAGACCCCAAGATGGTAGCTTTGCCAGAGAACGACCTGCAAGCTGGGGTCTGTATCCGCTCTTGAATGGGGCAGATCCACATTCTTTAGTTGGTACGTCCATGTTTGTTTTCATTTGTTTAGATTTTTAAACAGCTTAATAGTTCATAGTTTATTTTCATTGCTTTTGTTCTTTCACATGGTAACCAAATTTGTAGTGCTGTATATTAATTCATATTGACTGGTAATGTGAAAGACAGTTAGGGGAAATACTGACTGTTTGAATAGGATCTTCATTTAGTATACAGTTTTTACATAAGTATGGTAAATTTACAACAGACGTTGGTGGTAGTCATTGTATTTGATATTTCTAGGCCTGTATTTCAAATCTTGATGATATAGATCCATGAAGTGTATGTGTTACTTTTTTCATTGATTTTAGGCACTGGTGTATATTACAACTAGATTTGAATAACTTATTGTTTCTTCAGATACAATGATGGGGCCCTATTTCATGATGCTTAGCATTGTGAAATACCTCTTTTAGTTTCATTTTACTAATTGCCCTTCTTCAGCTGAAGTTTGAGTTATGGATATAAGCTTGTCAGTTCACTTTCTCCATGATGGCTATCAGTATTGTGAATAATTAAGACAAGTTGCAAGACTGGTACTTCAACAGTTATAACCAGATTTCATGATTTAAGAACACTGCTATACATAGCACATTTCTTTTAGTCATCAGGAGGACAAAGCTTTGGACTGCACTAACATTGCCATAACAGTTTAGTTTCAATCCAATTTGTCTTTTGATAAGCTAGAGCATAATTTGGGAAAGTTCAGTTTTGCAGTTCAGGGCAGAGAACGACTATATACCATAAAGTTGACATGCCAGGTACAACTTCAGGAAACTGCACCCAAAAAACCTCTTGATTCTTGACTCTGCTGGACAGATATGAAGAATCTCCAAAAGCCCATACCATGTACTGCTCTTCCTACCACCTTAATAGTTTGAACTGATCCCTTGAGTTGTAGAGGTAGCTACCACTTGACATCTCAGAAGGTCATGTAAGTGTGGACTCTTTGAATGAAGAACAAAAATCCTTGCATATCATCGTACAGAGATTTTGGTTCCATGATTCTTCATCTGGAGAGTCTTGAATCCTGGATGTGGGATTCTGGTTCTCATGAATACTTTGGAAATCAATTTCTTAATGAATAGGGCCGTTTCAGATCCCCTCCTTGCTTAGAACTAGCAGAAAAACATCAGTATCAATAACAACAGTGTTTACAGGGAGAAATGAGTTTTGTTGGGTCTTTTCATTTGAGATGGTTCATCTGATTGCTCTCTTCACCACCAAGACAATTGCCTTCTTGCCTGCCTATTTCTCTGATATTTGACATGATGCAGTAGCAACAAATGCCCTGATCATGGACTGGAGCTGTGAAACTCAAATTTATCTCATTTCTCCTTGTAATTCTTTTGGGGAAAGTTCTCAGCTAATTGGTTTTTAGGTTATGGTTACTTATATAGTTCAATGTGAAAGTTACATTCTTGATGACAGAAGCTTCTTTAGTTTTGCAATTCTCCTCAACTGATACTTCAAGTTATTTTAGACCACCTCAACTTTGCTTCAGGAGCCAAATGTTGAAGCTCTTGACTTTGGAATCAACCCATGGATTTTCTCTATCATTTTAAAAGTGTGACATTTAAAGGGCATTTTACAGATGGTGAGCTCCATCAAATAAGACAACACTTGCTTATTTTCTTTCAAACTCCTTCATCATATGCAAGTCTTAACTAACTCCCTTTGTAATTGTAATTCCCATGTATCAGCATTTAACATGCCGTATGCTCCTGATCCATTCCATTGAATTAGGGATGAAGAAATGATGAAAGATATAGGAATAAATGGAATGACAAATGAAAGAAAAAGTTATAATTGACAACAATATCAGGGTCTGTGTGACAGAGGAAGTTTTTGTCTCAGAGTCGTAGCAAATGATTAAGATTTTTGTATTGGTATCTCCAGTTGTATGAAGTACTGTACATGCTTTTGTATGATTCAAATAATATGCACTGTGAATTAACAGATTTCAAATTGCCAAATGTTATCCATGTATATTGTGGATTACTGTTTTGTAGCAGTTCATATTGAATCAAAAACAATGGTTACATCCTTTTTTTTTTTTTTTTTTTTTTTAATATTTTTGAAATGTAATACAGTAGTGAGTATCATTTATATCATGACTTTGAGATTGATATCAGATATCTTTTTTAACATGACATGAGAACTGATTTGTATCTTTTATGATGTATCAGATTCAGGTGCAGTTAAAGCTGGTGACCTTCCAATTCTTCTGGAAGTTTTAGAAGGAAGATCACCTAACCTTGATCTCTCCAACTTAGACCCAGAGACCCAGAAGCTTCTTGATGGTCTTGATCTCTCCATGAGCTTTTCTGGTATCAGTACTGACTCTTCTATCAGTACTGACTCTTCAAGAAAAAAAGCCTCTCATATTCAGGGATCTAGCACTGAAAGTGTTACAGAAAAAACAAAAAGCCATATGTATAGTGTATTTAAGGATAGTCAAAAAGATACTGTTGATGTCTCATGTTTGTCTATGCCTTCGGGAGTATGGCCACTAGATGAACGAAAAGAAGGTACACAGAAAAGTAAAAATTTAACTACTGCGCCATCCGTGGATAAAATTCTTGCTCACGATAGCCCAAAGTTTGGATCTCCACAAAGATTTCAGCAAGGAGTAAATGTACGAACAAAAATTCCCACTTCACAGATTAATAGAACAGCAGTAAAGGCTTGTCGGACACTCATATCACGGACAGTCCCAGATAAGAAGCGTCCATCACCATCTCAGGATTTATCTTCAAGTCCAAAAGAAAATGAGGAATTGTGTTCTAAGAATGAAAAGACAGTGCCAAGCAAATATGGATCAGAAGGTTTGTTAAGATTACATCCTTTACTACTTTCCATTGTGTTTACCCAACACCACTTTTGTTTCTCCTTTTTACTAAAGTACACAGTTTAATCATGTTTATCAAGAAAATTCTGTTGAAAGCTTTCCTTTCATCATATTTTAAACTACACATCACTATTTGCTAAATACTCATAGTTCTGCCTTTCAGTAGTTCTTTGTCTAAGTAACCTCAAATTAATTGACTTCTTCATTTGCACAAGGTTTCCACCAACCCTTTATGTACGGTACTTTTCCTTTGCTTTACTTCTCTCAGTCAGACGATGCATATTTCACTCTTCTTTGACCCCTGTTATGTGGATTATGCTGTCTGATAATTCCTTTATCATAGACTTTATGGAAGCTCATATGTGACTGTTTCCAACTCTTGGAAAATAACATGCTATTTTGGAAGGAGGTAGATAGGTGCTAGAGGAAGGTTTGTTTGAAAGGTGAGGGTGCAATTTGAGTGCAGTTGTTTCCTTCTTCAGAAACTGTATCCTCACTTTATGCAGCTGTAAATGGAAACAGTCCATGAAGCAGAATAACAGTAGAATGTAATGTCAGTCTCATTATTTTTGAACCATTAGCTACAAAACTGCAGTTCTTTAACTCTACCTGCCTCATACCAAATACTGCTAATGGAATTTGAAAAAAGATGAAATAATATTATGAAGCAATAATCTTTGTGCCGCTTTAACTCTGTTTCTTGTACTTGGCTAGTGATGTTAGTCCTTTATTTTCTGCCCTATATCACCATTGTTCAGCAAGACTTCAAATAATATGTTTTCTTGTTTGTATTCCAATTATTTTCCCTTTATTATGGGTAAGTTTGTGTTGGTATGGTTAATTCATTATTACTTCTTTCACTTATAACATTAATGCAAGAAAAATCAAACATTCACAGTATGCTGAATAAAATGAGCTTTTTTCTTTGATATGTTTTATTATGTTTATTTTCACTAGATGTTGATGCTGAAATTTGCAAATGTTAGTATTTAACATTAATTTTGATAAATTTTTCTGGAACGTTTGCTGTTTCATAGTAAAACAAGGGAAAAGATTTCAAGAAATGGGTAGGTAAAAAAAATGCTGAAATTCATTTTAGGGAGTACCAGAGTTCTAGCCCCATGGACCATCAGATCTCATGGTACTGAATAGCAGGGAATTCACTTTCCTTGGTTCAGATTGGTTCTATCTCCATTTGTTATGAAAAATGATGGATTGCATTGTAAGCTGCACATTAAAGATTGAATTGTAAGTTGCACATTAATTGTTTAATTTTCATTAATGAATTCTGTCATTCTACTTCGTATTTATCATCTGATCTATGCATTTTTTTATTATCACTGCACCTTTGGTGTATAATCATTTGATTTAACCATCACTCAGATGAGGGTTCAGTGCTGGTGGTAGACGTTGGAACACTTACACTAGCACCTCCGTTACTTCCTCCAAAACCATCGGATAAGACAGAAAAGATTTCTGGTAAGTAGGATAGGGAATTAGAATATGTTGAAATATGTACATGATTATGTAAAAAAGAAAAAGAATAATGGTATATATATAAGGTATTGAAATCTAGATGGAATATGTACGATTATTCCAGCACATTCCATTCTGTTCTTTGCTTTTACACAAAGGGCTTATCTTTGTATCCATACAACACTGTGAGAACTACTATACCGTCAAACATACCCATCTTTGCTCACACAGACAGTGACCTCTCTTTTCATACACTCCTCATTGTATCCAAGACCTCAACCCTCTTTCCCACACTATGGCTCATATCAGCTCTCTTGGTTTCATTCTATGCCAGGTTTGCTCTGAGATATTTAGGACACTCTACTTCCTCCATGTTCTGTTCATTCAAAATCACTCCAGCTAATGTGGTATCTACTGCTAACCTAATAACCTTACTTTTATTCATATCTACTTTAAACTTTCTCCTTTCACACTCTCCCCAACATAGAAACCAGCTTTTGCAGTTCCCCAGTTCAATATGCCATCAATGCCCCATCATTAGCAAACGGTAACTGTCTGACTTCCCAGGACCCAACAACTCCTCACAGACTGCAGACCTGCTCCTCTTTCCAAAACCGCTAAATTCATCTTTCTCACAACCCTATACATAAGCAGATTAAACAACCATAATGACATCACACATCCCTGCTGCTAGTTACTGTAAATGATGTACTGAAATGATAGGCATACATATATCATTTATATTCACTTGCATGTATGATTTTTATGTTGTATGTTTTAGATTTTCCATGTTTTTTTTCAGGTAATGTCTATAATACAGTGTGTCCATATGTAATTGTTTTAGTTAGCTTTCCATATGAAAATTGAAAATATGTTAAGACCATTATGTAATCATGTATGTGGTTATATTGCTGCCTATTATTGCATATTATGGTTTTTACACATCATTACATGATATATAATTCATTAGGTGTCCGTGTGATGCATCGCAGCCGTGTATGTTACCTAACAATTCTGGATGTAGATGTTCCTGGATTGGATGTCCCTCCTGACTGGGAAATGTCTCAGACATGTGCTTCACGACAACTTACTGACCATGGTATGTCTGTGAGCAGAGAAATTTTATATTCTTAAGATTGATCACTTTTAAGGAGGCAATTCAGGTGATGCATAGGCAGTATAAGGCAATTCTGATGTGCCCCTTCAATTTTTGAACTGTGAATACCAGTACTTTTTGATTCATTATGAGTGTTTTGAGGCTACTAGATGTTGTGTACATAGATATTATTGGGAAAAACAGAATTTATTCCTTTATAATGTCTGTGAGAGGTAAGTTTGTTGTGTTTTGTAATTAATGAATTGTAAGTCTGTCCTTTATGCAAAAACGGTAATGATATTTAAGATAGTGGATATAAGCTTATTAAATTTTTGTATACTGCCTTAGTTAATTTAAGTGAATTTTATATATAAGAAATTATATTTCTTATTTCAGATGTTCACTACAATGTACGTGAGGTATTGAGGTTACCACCAGCATCAGCTGTGGAGATTCTGAGGGGTCAGCTTTTAGTTAGGTGAGGCTTACTGTATAGAGATTAAAGTGTTTTAGGAGACGTCATTAGAACACTTACATGTAGATCTCTAAACTGATAAATAAAATGTCTCATAATTCAAATGGATTTTGAAATTTTTGTTTTTGTTATGGTAAATTTTTAAAAATTCCTCTCTTCCCAAAATAGTTGCCTCTTCATGTGATAATGCTTTGATTTAAAAAACTTAAGTGATAATCTTTCGTGTATTCTTCCTGAGCATCGTTAGTATTCTTGGCATATAATACTGAAAAGGCAGGAAATAATGGGTAAAGTGCAAGCAAACTGTGGCAAGAGCACATGTTGGCAGAAGCATA
>JAUUDY010439800.1:0-10974 GCA_032361765.1 Panulirus inflatus
ATATATAGATAGATAGATAGATAGATAGATAGATAGATAGATATATAATGTGTACTTTTTCGTTTGTTAGTTTGTTAACAGTGGTCAAATTGCCAAGCAGTTCTTGTTGTTGATTTGTGACTTGTGTGTCTGTTCGTTCTAGTCTGTCGTTAATGTAGTAGTTATTAATGTGTGGCTCAGTTTCCGAGGCGTTGCTGACAGTCATCATGGAAATTCACAAAGGTTGATCGTCCGGCCACTGACGTCACGAAATCGTCTTTTTCTCTATTAAGAATATTTTTAAAACATCGATGCAGCTCACCTCAGAGCTGCTCCATTCCGCTCCTCACTTTTGGCAGGTTTGTGAGAGAAAAAAGTTCTTGAAGTGAAAGCAATTGGTCCGTGCGGTAGGCCAGTAACGTACGTGAGCCGAAAGTCAACATGACACACCGAGAACACACACACACACACACACGCACACACACACACACTGTGTATATGTGATGTGTTTACAAATCCCTCCAATCCCAGTTCGTTCACAGCACCATATTATGGTTGAGCAGGTATGTACCATAATACGCCTTGTTTAGTGGCGAGTGTGGGTCAGTATATATGACCAATGTTAACAGAAGAGAATAAACGAAAAGAGAAACAGGAGGAGGCGTGAGGAGGCAGTCTTTAGCCTCGACCGAGCCCTTAAAGTAAGGCAACCAGGCCGAGGGACGTGTAACAGGTCCGCCAAGAAAACTTTTCCATTACAGCCTCCATAAAACACGGCCGAGCCCGCCACCTGCCTCACCGTCTCCTGGTGTTGCCCTTCTACCAGCTGGCTGCTGCACCAGGTGGCAACTGCGCCATACGTCCACTTCATTAGTTAGCCAGTTCGACAGGTAGCCACCCACCCAGGTCCCCACTTCATGAGATGCTCACATTACCAGGTAACCTGATCATCTAGGCTGCCATTTCATCAAGTAATAATGCAATTTACCAGTTAGCCAAGTCACTACCTTACTTAGTTACTTCACCATGGCATCAGGCATACCGGCTCTCATCCAGGTAGTTCCAGTTCACTAACCAGCGAGCAAGCCACCTCACAAGACTACCAGTTCTCTTGCCGGGTAGTCACAGCCGTCAGTGGAATGTGACGAGGGAGTAGGCTTGTGGCGGAGGAAGAGGTTCAGGAAGTGACGCGAGACACGGGGCGACGTTAGTGATGGTGGAGGAGAGATGTGGAGTGGTGTGATGGTGGAGGAGAGATGTGGAGTGGTGACGCTAGTGATGGTGGAGGACAGAGAGAGTGGCCTCGAGTCTGCACCACCAATATAGAGTGTGACGTAATGATGTCGATAGTTTACTGAGTGTGAACACTGGTGACCATACCAGTGTGTTTGAGTCATCCGAAACTTGGTATTTGTTTGCATTACTCTGGCTGACACAACATGGGCGATGCAAAGAAGTTCCACAAAGTACGTGTGTTGGTCTACTGGTAGACAGAATATCTAGAAACGTTTGTCAGAGAAAGTTCATGTCTTCTTAATAAGAATATGTTTTGATTAGAATTTCGGATGATCATTTAACCCCGCACCATAGATTCAGAAGATTTAATTTGTCACAGATGATGATAACCCAGGCCCAGCTGGGGAGGGGCATCTGCCGGAGCCTCACCACTGGGGAAATGCACCAAAGAAAAAAGAGGAGGGGAACCTTTCATTGCTGTTTATGTTGCCTGCATAGCGTTCGTTTTTTGCGCTACAAGACAAACAGGGCGTCAGTAATGAGCTTGGTGGAAGACGTAAGAAAATTTACTCTCGTTGTTGGCATAAATATGCCAATATTTGAGTCTGTAGTCAGGGCGTGGACTTACTGGCGTTGAAACATACACTGTTGTAACGCCAGGTGTGGTGAGGGTGGGAGGGCGGGCAGGGATATAAGACAGAAATTCTGACAAGAACTGTATGAGATGCAGCACTTGATAGCAACAGTGTTACGCGTGAAGTATAAACAATACCAAAATATTTATTCTTAAGGAAATTCCGAATTACGTATTTGATTTTTTGGTCGTTTCAGGAGAAGGAGACTATTTGGCTTTTTCTTCTTCTTCTTCTTCTTCTTCTTCTACTTCTTCTACTTCTTCTTCTTCTTCTTCTTCTACTTCTTCTTCTTCTTCTTCTTCTTCTTCTTCTTCTTCTTCTTCTTCCGTCAGGAAGTCTATTTTCATCATATACATCTGTACGATCGTTTGGAACAGTACTTCCACTTGCACTAGGCAAGTTCTGATCATCGTTTTGGACGGACTTGCGTACCCACGGTCGGTTGTTAACATAACAAATCATTATTTGTTGTCTGTAAACCGAGACAATGAAGCAGACTTCGCTGCTAGACGCTTTCGCTCTTGTGTACATCATTACAAATTGTGCTTAACAGCACTCAGTTGCACAGGTCTTGCTGTACTTTAACTTGTATGTCTCCAAACTCTGATATTTTACATATCAGTCAATTGTCTGTGTGTGAGGAAGAAGTAGTGCTCTGCGAATGATTTCAGTAAAGAACGTAATTTAAACTTATCAAAAATTTTACTTAATGTACAAAAGTTTTATTATACTTACTGTAAACAAGACCTCAAAAGATTTCACAATATGATTTTCATGCAAAACATGTAGGAATGAATTATAATTGAAAAATACCTATACTTCAGACCATTATAATATGATACATTGCTTGTAAGTCACTATAAGATGATAGTACAGCAGCGCCACGAAAACACTTTTTCCGAAATTAGTAAGACACAAAGTGCACCGTCTGAGAAAGCTCTGCTTAATGTGCTGAACATTTGTAATAAAGTAGTGACCTGGATGACTGGTAGATGGGGAGTGGGAGCTGGCGCTGGTAGGGAGACGTCCGCCACACTCTGGTGTTTGTAGTGGAGTTGGTGCCATATTCGGCCCCTCCAGTACACCAGATATGACTGGTCGTTCTCACCTTTAATGCGGCCACCAAAATTTTATTCGACAATTAGGCCACACCATCGCTGGCCAGGACAACCAGTGGCCCATACCACCGCTGCTTAGCATTACCAGTGGGTCACACCATTGCTATCCAGCTGTAGCAGTGGGCTACTTACCGCTGGCCAGCGTTACCAATGGGCTTAACCACACCTTGCTACTCCAGCACGTGAGCTGTTGGCTACGTCACACCAACCAGTGGCTTGCTGTCCATTTTCTGTTGTCATACGTGCATCTGTGTCATTCCAAACTACTTCTAACAGGTTCGTAAATTCTTCACTGAACTCAAGGCTAAAGATTTTTTAAGAAATGGTAGACAAAAAATTACGACCCAGCAAAGGACGAGAGATGGAGGGGCGTCCTGCTGTCGTGGCCGATGAGGCGGCTATCAAGTATGCGCCTCAGATTCACGTAAATATCATGCCAGAAGGATGAATATTCCGTCCCTGTGGCTCGCCCAGGGCGGGTCGTGGGCAGGGGAGGGTACATAGGCACCGCCATCAACCGTACGAAAACGGGAATCGATGCGTTTGGTGAGCGATAGGACCCGCCTCAGGTAGGAACGGCGGTGTGTGTGTGTGTGTGTGTGTGTATGTGTGTGTGTGTGTGTCGCTAACCCACCCACACCTGCCTAAGGCAAGGTTGTGTGTGTATGTATGTGTGAGTTGTGGGGGGGGAGGGGGGGAATTGAAGTAGGTTAGCTTACTTTATGCCACCAACGTCCTCCAGGGACAGACAGGCGACAGAGGAGATGGTAAAGACGAAAGAAACAGACAGGTAAATAGCTAAGCAGCCGAACGAAAGTTCTCATTCTGTGCAAGGAATTTCTTGTGATAATGTCACCCAGGTTATGTTGGTACGTTATGGTCTTATGATGGTGCTGTGTTAATGTTATGGTCTTGTGATGGCCTTATGGTGTATTGGGGGAATGGTCTTCTTTCTTAGAGCTGGGTTACCCTAAGGCAGGTATGCAAGAAGGAAAGGTTTGAGTCTGTATGTAGAGACGACATAGGCGTGGAAGGATCACAGTAAACCCAGAGGCACACTTCCTGAGACCACGAGGAGCTATGCTCTGCGGACCGTACCTGTTGCCCATTTGATCTTGGGCGAGTGAGTCCTCGATGATCCTGAGCGAGGAGAAGACACGAGAAGCTTTATTAGGGCGAGGGGGGCTGGATGTGGAGTGTTTCAAAGCTTTAGAAGAAAATAAGTTACCGAAAAGGAATAGCATGATAAGGATGAGAGTTTGCTGTAGACTGCGTGCCGCAAAAGAGAAAAGAATCAATTACACAAAGTAATGAAGATGATTTTGGTTAAAATTCGGAAAGATTTGTCAATATGTCAAGTCAGCAGATATTTTCGTAATGCAGGTGTACTTGACTTTATAAATATCAGCTTGTAATAATCCCGAGGAGAAATGAAAGGGAAGAGGATGTCAAACAGACATTCTTACACAGATATTAAAGAATGTTGACGATGATGGTCACAGTGGCTGGGATGAGGCTGTTCTTATGGCTGTCTGTACGGGTTAGTTGGGCTGGAGGAACATCACCTGGAGGACGAGGGATCTCTGATGATGGTGACGGTGGTGACGGCGGGTGTTTTGGTAGTTGAGCTTGTCGGAAACAGTATTTTTCTTTCTTAGCTGAGTCGGCGACTGAAGCCATGATCGAGGTCATCTCAGTAACGCTCTATATATATATACATGCATATATATACCCTAGCATGAGTTAGGTACCAATTTTATTGACCAAAACATTGGGGTGGATGAATAGGTGGGTTGACTGTGGACCGACTCTCCGAACCAGGTTTCGAACATATTCGATCATCCCTGGGCGCCTCTTGAATGCGTCACGGTCAGGAACGCTGACCGCTACACTACGGAGGTCCATATTTACAGGTGTGAGTTGTGTCTCAAGCCTGACACGACGTCTCTGGCGCTGGTGTTGCTGCTGCCGTGATAACACGTGCGACTTTCCTCCACAATGCCGGTCCCTTGCCTCCCACACCACGCACGCCGGCAGCTCCTCATCCCTTCTACATCATCCCGGCAGCCTCCGTGCCTCAGGCGTTACCCTGGCGGTCTTCGTTACTTCCTCATCATCCCGGCAGCCTCCGTGCCGCTTGCATCATCCCAGGATCACACCAATCTTCCCGCATCATTCCAGTAGCCTCCAACCCTCCCATATCATTCCGACAGCCTCGCTGCCTCCCGCATCATCCCGACAGCCTCGCTGCCTTCCGCATCATCCCGGCGGCATCGCTGCCGCAGCACCACGGTGCCATCTTTCCTTCCCGCATCTTCCGGGAGTCTCCATACCTTCCATCGATTCACTGAAGCCTTCGTGTGCTTCCTTACAATCTTTTAGAAATTTCTCAGATTCCTGATGCAATCTCCCACAGCCTCTACAACCTTTCTGCTATCTTCTGCATTTTCCAAACCACTTTCTCTACTCCCCTGCGACCCCTCACAACCTCCCGCAATTAATCTTCAATGAACTTGTTGCTTCTCTAGCCTCCCGCAGCTCATCATCAACCTCTCACAATGCTCATCCAAACTTCACACTCCCCTACAACCTCCCATAGCTCATCTCCAGCTCTCCCAACTCTCACAACTCGCCTCCAACCCAGCACCTTACGACCTCCCGCAACTCGTTTCCAAATCAAGGATCTTATCTACAACCTTCCGCAGCTCCTCTCTAACCCCAATATCCTATATTCAACTCCCCGCAACTCGTCTTTAACCCCAGCACCATATATACAACCTCCCATAGCTCATCTCCAGCTCTCTCAACTCTCACAACTCGTCTCCAGCCCCAGCACCTTAAGTACAGCCTCCGCAGTTCTCCTGCAAAATCTTATGTCTCCATTTTCTCTCCCTACTTGTTTGGCACCTCATGCTATCAGTCTGAGATGCCCCTCACGCACTCAGCATCTCATACACACAGTTCTGTGCTCTCAAACATACTCTCACTCCTGGTCTCTCTCCCTCTCAGCTCTCCTCGGTGCCCCCAGGATTTATAGCCATACGGGAGGAAAATAATCCCCTAATGGCTTTGAATTTGACAAGTAATGGAAGCTTTTTCATTCCTGTAACCTGGTTGGGCTTAGGTTCCAGGATGGTGGAGGATTGGTACTGGGTGTTTGATACCCCTAACATGCGGGCCTCCGCAGGTAGGTTACTGATGAATCTTCCAACAGGTTTAGCCCTCCTCCCCACCCAGCAGGTGACGACCTCAGCAGGCAATCTTCCCTTAGTCCCCCACCCCCTTTGCCAGGGAAAGTGTCACCACCTTAAACATAGGCCCGGCCTGTGAAAACTCCAGGCATTTAAAGGTTTTCATGAGAAACCATTGTAGATGAAGCCTTACTTTGGAAAACTGTAAGAGAAGAGGTTCACGTGTAGGGCAGCTCTTACCCTCAATGGAAGCCTTGGGAACTCCCAGCCGATGAGTAGTCGGTATAAGGTATAAGCTAAATGAAGCTTTGAACATATGAAGCTATAACAAGTGAAGCCTCGTACATGGGTCGAGACGCGGCGGCAGAGCGAGCAGCAGCAGCAGCAGCAGCACAATGTTACCTCGGCCTCGCCTCCATCACCGCCTCCTCCCGCAGTGGCGGCGCGACAGCCAGCGACGACACAGCGGGCACGGCACCTGCGGTGGGAGGAGGAGAAGGAGTATTTGTATAAGATCAGAGAGGCCGCGGGAGACACGGACGGGCAAGGACGCGACACGGCATTAGCGGCAGCAGCACCAGGAGGACCGCACCCTTGGTGGGCCTTAGTCGTCTCGACGCCCCTCAGCTTTACTGTGAAATCGGGCGTGTGAGTAGCGTGGAAGTTTTGTTTAGAGTCGTAGATACCCTTATCACCCACCCTTCAGGCGGCGGGTGCACCGCCTGCACCTGGCACCAGCACTGCCTCCAGGAGGCTTCCTGTGTCAACAGAGAGGGAAGGGTGGAACTTAGTGAGGCTGGGACCTGCGGTGAGGTACGCCACTAGTGTAATTAAAGACGCGTGTGTCACTGCCTGCCTCGACCCTCACCGTTACTCGGGTTTATGTGATGCATCTGCTGGGCTGAGGCTAGGGCGGGGAGGTGTTATGACGGTGTAGCGCTCCGGTGATCGCGGGGTAGCTCCTGTTGTGTTGGGGAAGTCATTGAGGAGTGTGATGCATTGAGAGAAACGGATGACTCGGTACTGGGGCGGATGGGGAACATAATGCGTGTCACAACGGAGGATGAAGAGGTGTGGTGTGGCGCGCTAGGTCCTCCTCGTTAATGTCAGGAGCGACGGAGTTTGATGATTCATCGTTCACAAGGGACAGTGTGGCACAGAGGCAGCGTTGGGCTTCAGAGGTCCTTACTCCCTGCTTTGGTTGGCAGCCAGTATCAGTGGTAGTGTTGTGGTTGAGGCAGTAATTGTGGTAGTCGTGTGGACACTTGGTTTGGCAGATACATAGCAGGTGTTATTCCCATAGAAAGACAGAAGACCAATGTTTAGGGATAATATTTTACTTTGCACTGAGAGCCTCCATCTATGTCGAACATTTTAATTACACAACAGAGACTTAACAGTATTTATCCGCTTTATTTATGAGTGAAGCGAGGGTGGTAATGATGATTATCATAAGATATGATTAATCTTCGTGCAGAAATTGATAAATTTGCTTCATAAAAGAAGTGCGTAGAGACGAGATTCAGTACCCAGCTGGGAGTAGGTTGCTTTGTGATTCATTGCAGACTCGTGAATTTGGAGGTGTGTGTACTCAGATGTGCGGGAGGTGGGTGTGTGTGGTGCTGGTGGAGGGAGTCCACCCACCTGTCACGAGGGTGCTAGGTTTGGGTGTGTGTTGCTGGTGGAGGGAGTCCACCCACCTGTCACGAGGGTGCTAGGTTTGGGTGTGTGATGCTGGTGGAGGGAGCCCACCCACCTGTCACGAGGGTGCTAGGTGTGGGTGTGTGATGCTGGTGGAGGGAGCCCACCCACCTGTCACACGTGTGAGTGAGGTGGCTCAGATAGTGTCGTGGGACAAGTAACGTGCAGAATATGAGGTATAACCATGATGGTACATAAGGACACGCATGAAAGCTATGACGGACTCTCGCCCTCACTGTGCACGTGGGTAATTGCACACTTTCTCTCACTCTTTCGAAAATTGAAAATGGGTTCCTAAGTCGATAACGTATTGTAATCACTAAACATTAGATGCGGATCTGTTCTCTAGCACTTGCTACAAGCGAACTCTCAGATGATCGCGAGAGCAAGTTTATACACAGTAGGAGAGTGAGCGCCCCACATTATGTGGCTTACGCCTGTCTTATGAACTGTTCGTAAGTGCCTCAAATTTTTGGGTTGAGTCCGACGAAAAGTTTGACATATCAAGAAGGTCAAGACATTTTTCTTCCTCATTTTACTTTTAGTTCTGGGAATAAATGGGTTTTTTATGTCGAGTCCCAGTGGGTCACGTAGTTGTCAAGTGTAGGGGATCAGGTGGTTGTCAAGTGTAGGGGATCAGGTGGTTGTCAAGTGTAGGGGATCAGGTGGTTTTATTTTATTTTCTCTTTTGAATTGATCGTTGTTCTGAACTCGCCTCTGCGGAATAATGACTCTTACTACTACATTCTGCAAATGTGTTGTACACCGTCACTGTTACATTTGAGCAGGTATTATCATTAATGTCGGAAGTTTGTTTGCAGCATTTATAGCACTCTTAAAAGGATCTTTACCCCATACACTTGATATCTGTAAACCACTTGTCATGTGATAGTGATGACCACGAACGCTAGACTAACACTATTTGGCTCATGTTGAAGAATTCTTTACTCATGAATGTGAGTGAAAAGCAGACGTGAGGGAGGGAGGGAGGTGTTGAGGGTACAGGGAGACTCGAACTTGACGGTAGGGTTGAGGATGGGTGGAGGGTAGTCACTAGTATCGGGAAATGCCATTAGGTTTGGTGGTTCCACTAGGGTTGATAGTGCCACTGCTGTTGGCCGGTGCCACTTGTGTTGGTTAGTGTCACTAGTGTTGGGTGCCGTCAGTAGGGTTGAAAATGCCATTAGCGTTCGGTATTGCCACATAGTTTAAGGGCAACGTTGAGGTTGATGCCACTAAGGTTGAGGGTGCCACTGGTATTAAGGATGCCATTGGGTCTGAAAGTGCCAGAAAGTTAGATCACACTAGTGGTATTAATGCTGCCATGCAAGATGAGGTTGGTTCAGTGTTATGGCAAGGGGGACAGTGTACTTCAGTTATACAAACAGTAAAGTACAGGGATCAGTCGTACTCTAGTGTTCTGCACACCACAATAACAACAGCACACTTTCCAATCTGTTTGTTCCGCACCTCCATAATCTAATTACTGTTATATAAAGCAAAGAGAGAAGCCTGTCAAACAAGTTCATTACTTCCCAGTAAACCTCCTGGGAAGGAAATTATACGTTTAATCTTACTTTTCCATGCGTCCCCTTACAGGTGTAGAGAAGCTTTTGATGCTCGTGGCTGGGATGTCTAGAGGAAAGGGTGATGATGGGAAATGAGACGTGAAGAATTGCCTCCTCCAGAGAATCGTGGCTCGGCAGGATAATATTTCAAAAGGCGCACCAAAGCTTTCAACATATTTCAATCTGTCGTATTTGTCTTTTTCGTCGTAAAGGACATAGACACACACTGACCACTTTTTACAATGATTCAGTCAATAATAGTTTCTATTCATTCTCCATATAAACCTATTATAAGAGCAGATCGGATCCTTCATGTATCAAAATATATGGGGTCCTGTGATATATAGGGTTCTTCGATGTGTCGGGTTCTTGATATATGGGCTCCTGCCATATATGTGCTCCTACTATGGGTAACTTGGTGTTCAAGGCAAAAATGTAAAGAAATTAAGAGACTGATATTAGTTTAGTTGACAGAAAGTGAATTATGGGACAGTAGGGTGTGGAGTGCGGTGCACACCCCTCACAGCCGACATTGGTGAGCGAGGTGACCTGCCTCAATCGGCACATTGTGTGTTTGTTGGCATAGGTTAACGTGTGTTGTATGATTATCATTCTATCATAATTTTATGATGGTTTTTATAGGAGGAAAATGGTGACATACGTAGGATATTAATCTTTTTTTGTTAGGTTTACTTATGAATGTTGTGATTTAGTCTTAAGCTATGTTACAAAAGTTATTATTGTTATGGTTTATGGTCGGCGAGTGTGAGTCATCGGTCATACCAGAATCTTGATTAACCTTTCAGTTTAGACCTTTCATCTCGTTTTCTATCAGTCGTTATTCTTCACTTCAGTTTGTTATCATTAGTGTTTAGTTTCTTGTTGATAGTGATAGTTACATATGTGTAGCTGTTACTGAGATACACAGACATTTTATACTTAAGAACTAATGTGAAATTTGAGGAAAGGACAATGGGACTCATTAGTAATGGTCACTATAGACAATGGGCACTAAATATGATGGACACCAGAACAATCGAAATAAGGTTTAAGTGTACAATACTGAAAGCAAATCTATGTTATGGTAATAATCATATATTTACAATAAGTGAACATTATTTTTACTGGTCAATCTAACCTGACAGAGGCATTTCTTGCTTTGATCCTATGAATTTCTGTTTGTCAGAAAAGTCCAAAGAAAGGTAGTCTGCACCCGACACTATCACGTCTTTCCGTACCATGTACGTCTCTTCAAATTGATTTCCTCCGTTGATTGCTCAGAGGTTGTTCAACTTTCATATCCCTTACTCTTTCCTTCATATTTTCTAAAATAATCGAATGATGTTATCAACGTTTTCTCACCATGGTTTCAGTGGGGGCACAACACTAAAGATACGCAATAACTATACGCATTTTACTCTAACGTGTACTAAGTAATACTGTTGTTCCCTTTATTGTTAAAATGTCACATATGATATCTTTAATGACTCGTAGGAGTTCCACTCATCCTGTAATGACCGAGCTTATTCAAGGTCGCTCAAATTTT
>JAUUDY010439911.1:0-10973 GCA_032361765.1 Panulirus inflatus
TCCTTATGGAAGGTCTTATGAATATAAGTTGTGGGAAGAAAGCTTCTGGATGCAGTGAGTTTGAATCAGAAGAAAGGAGAGTGAGAGGGTTTAGATGAAGGTGTGTCTGCAGGAGTGTGTGATGTCAACATGGCTGTATAGTTTGTTTATTGACTGGATGATGAGGGAAGTAAATGCATGAGTCTTGGAGGGAGAGGCAAGTATGCAGTCTACAGGGTGTGAGGGGGGCCTGGTAGCAGGTTTGAGTGAGAAACTGCAGAAGTGAGTGACTGAGTTTGGGAGAGTTTGTTAAAGGAAGAAGTTGATTGTAAATATCAAAAAAAGCAGTGTTATTAGGTTTTGCAGGGCAGAGGGACAGTTTGGTTGTGGTGTCGGTTTGAATGGATAAAATTAGGAAGTGAAGTGTTTGACATACCTGGAAGTGGTCATTGTATGAATGGAACCATAGAGGCAAAAATGAGTCATAGGGTGGGTGAGGAGGTGAAGGTTCTTGGAGCAAAGAGAGACTATTATCTGGGAGGGTGAAAATGGGTATGTTTGAAGATATAGTAGTCCCGGCAATGTTGTGTGGATGTGAGGCTGTTGTAACAAGAAGAGTGTGGTTAAGAAAGCTGAAATAGTTTGGACATATGGAGAGAATGAGTGAGGAGAGGTTGAAAGAGAGGATATATGTGTCTGAAGTAGAGAGAAAAAGGAGGAGGGAGAGACCAAACTGGAGATGGAAGTATGGAATGAAAAATATTTTAAGCAATTGGGGTCTGAACATGCAGGGAGATAAAAGTTAAGCACAGGCTAGAGTGAATTGGAAAGATGTGGCATACAGGCTACAATGTGCTCTCATTGGACTGAACTAGGGCATGTGAAGTGGTATGGGAAACCATGGAAAGGCCTGTGGGGCCTTGTGGATAGGGGCCTATGGTTTCAGTGCATTGCTCATGGTGGCAAGAAAATGGATGTTAGTGAATGTGGCCTTTCTTCATCTGTTCCTGATGCAGGAAACGGTGGACGTGTAGTAATAAAGAAAAGATCAACTCAGAGATGTTTTGAGTTGAAGGTGGTTTCTCTTTGTTTTTATATTTGCCATAGTAGGGAAAGATTGCTTACAAAGACATATTGAAGAAGAGTGGAATATTTCTTAATAACTTTAAAGCTGTATTGTTCCTATTCTGTCTTTGTTATAAGTCAAAAAGCATCAAAAGCAGACTCTTGATTAACATTCTTGCAATGTTAGACCAGTTAAGCAAACGAAACATAAAAAACTAAGCAATACAACACATTTGATAATATTTTGATAGATTTAAAGACTTCATGTCCCTCCAAGATGCTCTTTGGTCCCCACTAGTTGAGAAACACTGTTTTAGAATAGATATGAATGGAACCCATAACCCTGTAACAAGAAACTAATCAATTAAGTTGAAAAAGATAGGAAGATTTATTTCATCAAAATTGTTGTAAGTGAATGAAGCAAGCTAGAATTTGAAAGCAAAAAGTTTTGAAATGTGGGTGAGTAGGGTAGATAGTAAGTTAACATTATTGGATAATGCACTAATTGATATATGTACATAAGAGAGACTCTTGGATGTGAATGTGCTGAGAGAGGCAGTTGGGGAGATGTTTCATTATGTGATGGAGGGGAGGATGAAAGTCTGTTGAAGCTTTAGGAATAGAGGAAATAGATTTGGTAGGAAGAAATTGGTGAAAGTAAGTGAGCTAGGAAGAGAAGTTTATATGAAGAGATACCAGGAGAGACTAAGTGAAGAACAGCCAAAGTTGATGGTAAATGAAACCAGGGTAATGGGCCTGAAATGGGAGGTATATAGAGAAGCAGTACTTATATGGGAGCGGGAAGTGTGTGGTATGCAGAATTTGGGAGGTGGGATGTAAGAAAGGGTTGTGAGCAGTGGGATGAGGAAACAAGCTGCTAGTGAAAATAGAAAAGAGATGTTTATGGAAAGGAGTGCAAGTGATGAGGAGATGTATTAAAAAACATGGTAGGGGCTGCAGAAGAAGGCAAACAAAAGTTGAGCTGAGCAAGTATCACAAACTTTAAGAAGAATAAGATGTTTTGGAAGAAGGTTAACAGCATGAGAACAAGAGAACAAATGGGAGCATCAGTAAAGTGGGCGGATGGGATATGGGAACAGTCATTGATGAGGTATAGAGGAGATAGGATGAGTATTTTGAAGGACTGTTGAGTGTATTCATAGATAAGGTAGGAGATGTGGGGCATTTTGGACATGGAGGTATGCAAAGCGAGAGATTCATGGCATGTGGTTTGATGAAATGAGAGGAGATGGTGAAAGCCTTTTGTAAGATAAAGTTATGCAAAGGAGCTGGAGTGGTTGAAATTGCAAATGAATTTCTTAAGAAAGGGGATGAATGTGATGTTGACTGATTAGTGATTCATTGTGTGTATAGCCTTAGGAGAGATGTAATTGATATTGTGGCAGCATGCACAAAGGCTCAGATTGAGGAGGAACAGGAATGATAGAGAATGTGTTGATGTTGAAAAGTTAGAATTCAAGGATCATACATGGGAAAGTGCACCATATATGTTAGAGTGGTAGAAACAAAGCTTGCAAAAGAGATGAAATTTCTTGTCTGCCCAAAGGGGCAAACGATAGAAAGTAGGCAAAAGGGGGTAGCTTGACCTCTTAATGAAAGATTGCTGTAAGTTTCAGGAAATGTTGGAAGATAACCCAGTCAGACAATACATGTCAGAAAGATTAAATGTGGGAAAGAAGTGCATGATGGTGGTAATATCATGTAATCCACCAAAGAATTTTAACATTCTAGAACAAATATGCAGTGATGATGGTGTAGGAACGATCAAGATGGTAAGTGATGCAGTATAACACACTTTTCAGAGTTAGCAAAATGCTGATTATAGGGGATTTCAGTTATGATGAGATGAGCTGAAGAAATTTGGATTCCCTTGGCAATACAGAGTTGCAAGTTTTTAGGGTTTTCTGGAAAATTTCCTCTACAAATAGGTCAGTGAACATATTAGGATGAGAAGGAATGATACACACCATTATAGCTAGCATGGATTTAGAGAACATTATGTATGATATGCCAGTTGGAATAAGTGATCATTTAATGCTCAAAAGAGGAGATATTTTCGTGTAAGGTATATAAATCTCTAAAATTTTGATGGTAACAGTAACATAAGCACAGAAATGGAGTTCAAGAGCTGAATACTAGGCAATTGTGGTGAGAGGTTTTGTGAATTTATTGTACGGTGAAGGAATAGGAATATTGGTCCCTTTAGCTTCAAATTCAGAGGGAATATTAACCCTTAAACTGTGAAGCAGTGAAAATATAGGAGGAGCTTAGTACAGGGCTCTTTGGATATTTTGAAAACATGTTAGTGTTATCAGTTAATAGAAAGTATCAAAGTTATGAAAAATAGAAAATCAAGTAAACTTACCTCATTTAGGATTCACTTAACAAATATCAAGAAAAGTTTAGAAACCAATCTAGCTGAGGAATTCATGGGAAAGAATTACAGAGGATGATTTATGGTTATATGAGGAATTGAATAATAAATGGAAAGTGTTTTCAGTGGAAGAAACTGTAGCCCCAGTATCAGTGAGATAGAATGGGGAGGAGTTTTTAGAAAACATTGAGATATACGTAAAAGACATTAACAGAATACTAAAATGTCGTGACCCATACTAGGCTAGTGGTCCTGATAAAATATCATATAAGTGATGAATATATGTGCAGATACACAAGACATACCTTTTGAATTACTGCTTAAGATGTCACTGAAGAGGCACAGTGCTCTGGGAATGGAAAATGGCAGATGTCATACTTCTCCTTAGGAAGGAATACCAAGAAGTGACACTGAATAACATGCCAGTCTCACTGACGAGTGTGGTCTGTTTTATTTTAGAACAGATAATCAAAAAATGAATAGATGACTTTCTGTTGAGAAAGTACCTAAGTAACAAACCTCTTAGATTTTTGTTAGACAGCAAGTTGTTTCCTCAACAAAAGGGAAGGCTGAGTGGATTATTTGTATCTAGACTGCTAGAAAGCATTTGATGCTATACTGCATGGGATGCTGAATAAGAAGCTGAATCACTAAACAGGAATAAAAGGGAGACTCCTTCAATGGATAGACAATAGTGTTAGTGGAAGGGAGCAAAGGATGCATGTCAGAGGATCCTTCTCAAAATGGGTTGAAGTCACCATTATACCTGTATTAATGTGCTGATGATGCAATGATCACAAGGAAAGTGAAAATCATGAGGACTGCATTGCCTTACAAGGGAACCTTGACAGACTCCAAAGTTGGCCTGATACATGATTGATAAAGTTCAAATACCATTATTCCCCATGCCTTTATACATTTGCACTATACATGCATTTTGCCAGTCCCCAGGCACCTCACCATAATTCATACATACACTGAAAATCCTGCTAACCAATCAACAGTGCAGTCACTCCCTATCTTCAGAAATTCAACTGCAATACCATCAACTCCAGCTTATTTTATGCAAGGATTTCACCATCTCTTCTCTTTTCATTGAACCAATTTCCATATACCACCTTATTATCAAACATGTTCATCAAATCTTCAGATTTCTCACTTCATCTCCTCGATCTTATCACTGCCTGTGTTAATATTTTCACTGATGTTCCCTTTTTTTCTAGTTTTCTCAAACTGTTAAATGCCTTCCAAAACATATTATTCTTCCTGAGGTTTATTGATAACTGCTTACCGTAACTCTCATTTGCCCTTTTTTTTCAATTGCTGCACTTTTATTTTGACCTCCTGCTGTTTGCTCTTGTACTTCTCCCAATCATTTGCACTCCTTCCCTGAAAGTACCACCCATTCACCTCTCTTTTTTCTTTCACTTGTAACTTTACTTCGTCATCCTACCACTCACTTCCCTTTCTTACCTTCCATCCTCCCATCTTCTGCATTCGACATACTTCTCTTGCATATACCAGCGTTGCTTCTCTAAATATCTCCCATGTCTCACTCTTTCCTTGCTTCATTTACTTACACCTTCTGCCATTCCACACCCAGTCTTTCCTGTTACTTCATCACATACATCTCTTCTTGAAGTTTACTTACCTTCACTACCCTCTTCTCACTCATGTTATGGCCTCTTTCCTGAAAACCCCCACAAATCTTCGCCTTCGCCTCCACCAGATGATGTTCAGACATCCCACTATCTGCCCCCTCAACACATTGATCAATTCATATGTAATCCAATAATGTCCTCTAACCAACTTTCCTATTCACTGATGTGTTCTTATGTAATTCCCTCTTTTTAAACTAAGTAGTCCCAGTCACCATTCCTTTGGGGAATCTTATGTAGTTGCCCTTATATATCCAAAGCTTTTGATAGGATGGGGAATTGGGTTCTCATTTCCAAGCTCCCTTCTCTTAGCTTCCCTCCCTTACTTTTCTCTCTCATATCTGGCTTCCTCTCTAGCTGATCTGTCTCCAAGGTTGTTGATGGATCAGACCCTCTCCATTTCTCCATCAATATTGGTGTCTCATGGTTCTCTCCTGTCTTGTACTTTTTTCTCCTTTTATCAGTGATTTCCTTCTACAAATGAGCAAATGCACTCATATGTTGATAACTCACCAAAGCATTCCTCCGCATCCTTCAAATTCGTTCCTTCCTCTTTCACTCAGTCTTATATCATCTCAACACAACTTACTAAGTAAATTCAGACTTAGATAGGATATCTCTGGCATAGATAAAATCTGGTTAAGCTTAATGCTTCCAAGACCCAGTTTCTGCCCATTTCTCTTTTGAAAATTCCACTCAACTTTCTTCTCTCCTTTGGCACGTATAAAATTTCACCTGCTGGCTCAGTGAACATTCTTGGTATTACTGTAACATCCTCGCTGTCTTGGAAGTCTCACATAAATGAAATAACTAGGTCTGCCTCTAAGAAACTGAGAGTCCTGTTTAGATGTCAAAATTTCTTTTTCTCCGAACAGTTCTGTTTATACAATGAAATGAGTCGTCCTTGTATGGAGTCCATTGTCACACTTGGGGTGGCTTTAGCTCTGCATCCTTAATTGACAGAGTTGAGTTGAGAGCTGTCTAACTTATTAACTCTTCCTAACTTCAAAACTTGACCCACTTACCCTTTGCAACAATGTTGGTTCACTTTCCCCTCTTCTGTAGGTATGACTTTGCTTTTTGCTCTCAAGAGCCAGCGTCTTGTGTGCTCCCACTATTAAAAAGACCACACAGTACTCGGCAAGCTGCTGCATTGTATGATTACTCTGTGGCTATTGGCAAATCAAGGTCGGGCCTACACCTCAAAGCTTCAGAAGTGTCTAACCCTATCATGTCTTTCCCAATACCTATGACCTGGCAATTTTCCACTTCCTCCAAAATTTGTTAATATTTTTCCTTGTCTCTACTTTTTCCCTTTCATTAGCTTCTTTATATTTCATTTAAGGCCTGGCCTTGATGTGAACTTTTGTTCATGACTGGAGCCTCCAGTGTAAAAATGAAATTGGTAAATGTAATGTAAAGAGGATAGATCACAGTGAAAGAAGGTCTCAATATGATTGTCAAGTAGTAGGAAATAAGCTATGGGTATCTTTTTGTGAAAAAGACTTTGGGGTCAACAATGTCTGCTTCCCAGCAAATATAGGAATTGCATTCAAATTCATGGACAAGGAAATTTTCATCAAGCTGTTCACATCATACACAAGGCCAAAACTAAAATATGCTTCTCAAGTTTGCTCACCACACCTAAAGAAACACAAAAATCTATAAGAGAAGGTTCAGAGGAGAGCAGCAAAGATGTTGCCAAAATTATGAGAGCTGACTTACAGGAAAAGGCTAAGATCCCTGAATTTTTCCACTTTGGGAAGAGAGAAGAGTAGGGGGATGACCTAGTCAAACCATAGATTTTTAAAACAGGTTCATGATTTAGACTGAACAGTTCTTCAAGAGATGTAGGGATAGAGCAACACGAGAACATTTCATGAAATTAAGCGAGAAATTTATGAAAGGTGTGAAAAGTATGTTTACAGTATAAAAGTGATGGATGAATGAGTTGAAAAAATGAAGACATGGTTAAAGCAAACAACATACACTACTTTAAGAAGTTGTATGATGGTAGGAAATGTTCAAGAGATGGGCCCCTAAAGTGTAAAACTCCTTCCTTTTAGGTAATTACAAATAAGTAATTACGCACAATCACAGTTGCACACTCAAATGTAATACAAACATTATTGTTTTATCTTTCATACTTGTTCACTGTCTCTTGTGTTAGGGAAGTAGCACCAGGAGTGGACAAAGAAAAGGCCTTGTTCACTTACATCCATTCTTTAGTTGTCGTGTACTGCACCAAACCATATTCCCACAGGCCCTTCCATTACTTCCTCCAGCTGAATCATACCCTGCTCAGTCCATTGACAGCATGTTATCCCCTTTATACCACAGTGCTCCAATTCAGTCTATCTTGTGCAATCCTTTCACCCACTTGCATGTTCAGGCCCCAAGCACTCGGAACATTTTTCATTCCACACTTCCATCTCCAGTTTCATCTTCCCCCTCTCCCATCCATTTCTGATGCATATATCCTCTTTTTCAATCTCTCCTTATTCATTCTCTCCATATGTCCAAATCATTTCTGCATACCAATGTTACTGGACTCCTCCTGGTTAGGGTAACACTGTGAGTGAAAAGTCACCTTTGGTGAGACTGTATCTTTAGGAGTAATCTCTTCAAAAACTTCTCTTTCCAAAGGATTCTGTATTACCTTGCTGTTGGAAGTAATGTAGCTGAGAGTTCCAGGAGCATTTAGAAGGGTCTTTGGTAACACCAGGACTTTGATAGAAATTGGTCTTGGGGTAAATATAAAAGAATTAAAAATAAAGGTAATATATCATGTCACAGTCTAACATGGCCTAAGTAAGATATATACTTTCATTCCTGTCTTCACATAGATACATACAACTACAGACTGCCACTTGCTGTCCTTCCACCTCACTGTATCTGGTTCTTTCCTTCTTTGTTCCATTTTCCTTACCAGAAGTTCCAACAATATTATATGTTTTCAAGGCATGGTCTATGGATAGGGTTGTATGGAGGAGGATGGATGTGTTGGAAATGAAATGTTTAAGGACAACATGAGGTGAGAGGTGGTTTGATCGAGTAAGTAATGAGAGGGTAAGAGAGATGTGTGGAAATAAAAAGAGTGTAGTTGAGACAGCAGAAGAGGGTGTGTTGAAATGATGTGGACATATGGGGAGAATAAGTGAGGAAAGATTGACAAAGAGGATATATGTGTCAGAGGTGAAGGGAACAAGGAGAAGTGGGAGACCAAATTGGAGGTGGAAGGATGGAGTGAAAAAGATTTTGAGTGATCCCTTTCCACATCCAGGCCCCACAAAACTTTCCATGGTTTACTCCAGACGCTTCACATGGCCTGGTTCAATCCAATGACAGCATGTCCACCCCGATATACCACATCATTCCAATTCACTCTATTCCTTGCACACCTTTCACCCTCCTGTATGCTTTGTTCACAAACCACTTGGGATAATATAACTGCCCAAAGATACGTCTTATATGACTACATTCATCTGCCATGCCTATGGAATCTTAAAAACATTGACATTACTACAGACATTTTTATAGAAGAATTATGTACTGAAAAATTATCAATATATCTCTTAGACGTGATAGGCTTCCCGTACATTTAAAAGGACAAATGATCAGCTGCCCTGGTCAACCCCCGCTACGTGACCCCCTTAATCACTTGTACAACGGTTACTGCCAGACAAAGCGGACAGTGGTTGGCCTATAGCGACTGGTGTTGTACGGCGGGAATCACGTGTGATGTTGGGATTTAAATAATTGTTAAGTACTGGCAACACCTGGTGACGTGGATTGTCTCCACGAAACATGTCGTGCCACATGTATAGACAAATTACATGTTAAATATAATTGTATGAACACCTACTGAAGTGCGATTTCATCTTCGTGGAGTATCATGGTGGACTTGTGACCATCATATCTATATATTTACACATGTCATCTTTCTTTCAAAGTCTCTCTCGTTATTTCCTCTCCTTTACGTTTGATCTGTCATTCATAAACACCACAGCGATGAATAGCAAATAAATACACACAATCGAATCATTTCTCTGTACGGATTTAATCATAAACTCTTTCTTCTGATGTGACATCTTTGTTCGTGCCTTGATATAAAAGCCAGAAAAGAATCTACGTTGAGGTGGTCGTTGTTGCTCGCTGAGACTACGTAATATAGTGTGGGATGTGTGCGACCATGGGCTTCACCTACACTGATAATGAAGTATTGGCAGTCTCATTGTTTATGAATATGTTTTCCCTGATGGGACGTCAGTTTAAGATGAGAACTTCCCTTGATTCTTCCCTCATCTCCACGATTAAGAATCATTCGTACTTCAGGCGCCTATATTTCTTAAACTAGTGGTCTGCATATATTGTTTTTATATAATTGTTTCTCCTGAATCTCTCTGGTGTTGAATAAAAACAACTTCAGTATTTCATCATTCATAATACTTTGTCATTCGCTTGTTTGGTTACCTTACACGTTCATAAAGACTGGGTCTTTTGTTCGACTTTCTATCTTGGAGAGAACTACCTCGCTTTTATCAACACATTTGGTACTAGTTGTTCCTCTTTCACTAACTTAACGACGGATGTTTTAGATTCTGGTATGAAGCAGACAAACCTTCCCTAGTTCACTTGACACTCTCCTTCAAATGGAGGTACATCTCATTATTTCCCGACTCTCATTAGTCATGAGTTTGTTAGGGTAATCCTGTATAAATGCATTGACTATACTCACAACCCACCATAATCATCATGACAGAACCAAACTTACTCATCTTGAAATACTCACAAAAATCTTCTGATAACATTTGAATGTGAGTTTGAAGATATTAGATTTTTACTTTTGTAAAAAAAATCATGTGACCCCTTGATTATTATGACACCAGAGATCATGTGACCATACCCAGCGATTATACGGAAGTCTGGATGAGCATTCTGCTGAATGGGTCCAGTAAGTTTATATACGCATAAAAAAGGTACGTTATTCTGAAAAATGTCTAAAAGTTTATTTTAACGGTCAAATTCTCAGCCATGGAACTCCAACAGAAAGGAACAAAATTGAGGACCAAGGGAAGCAAAGTTTGAACAATTATATTTGTAGTTTATTGAAGGTATGAGTCAAGTGTGTAATCTTGTGTTGATGTTGACTCTCACCTTATACCTTCCTCCCGAGCGTCTTCCAACGTTGAACACTAAATTAAAACTTTCCTTCTTGATCTTCCGTGTCTGCCGTGAGCAGTTCGACAACGCGACGCTGGTCAACGACATTGCCCTGCTGGAGCTGGTCCGCTCGGCCAGGAAGAAGGCCAATATTGATGCTGTGTGTATGCCCAAGAAGAATGATTTCCTGGAAGGTTCACCTGCTCGCTGCTACGTTACGGGCTGGGGTCGTCGTGATGAAGGTGAGTGTCACCCACACGAGACACAGAGGGATGTTGTCACGCACAAGTGATAACACGGAGAGACAAGTGAGGATACAGTTAGTGCCCCATGTTAACGTGGCTTCCCAGTGCCCAATGTTAACCTGGCTTCCCACATAATATATCAAGTGTTCACCTCTACCATCCCTTTCTGTATCCCTCTCCCACATACCTTCCTGCACTAACCCCTCCCACATACCTTCCTGCACTAATCCCTCCCACATACCTTCCTGACCCATCATCATCACCAGACCTCCTAACTGTTCCTTATCTTTAGCGCTATCTTGTGTTCCATAATCATTGTCACACTTCCCTGGTGTTCCATAATCATTGTCACACTTCCCTGGTGTTCCATAATCATTGTCACACTTCCATTGTGTTCCATAATCATTGTCACACTTCCCTGGTGTTCCATAATCATTGTCACACTTCCATTGTGTTCCATAATCATTG
>JAUUDY010440022.1:0-10971 GCA_032361765.1 Panulirus inflatus
GCCATTCTTTCGTCTGTTTCCTTGCGCTACCTCGCTAACGCGGGAGACAGCGACAAAGCAAATAAATAAATAAATAAAATAATCCTATGGTGAAACTTTTACTGGTTTACCTGTATCTTGGTAATTTAAAGTGATTATCCACAGGTGATACTTCTAATTTGTCAACTGTAGGGTGAAACTTTTATAATGTTAATCAGAATGTGACACTTTTGCTAGGTTAACTGCAGGATGAAACTTTTATAATGTTAACCAAAAGATGATACTTTTACTGGGTTAAGTATATGATAAGGCATTTTTACTAAGCTAAATGTATGATGAGACTTTTTCTATGGTAATTTCATGGTAAGAATTTTTTAGTGGTATCTGCTTGGTAAGACAGAATGGATATGGTGAGACACCTATTTGTACTGTCCCAGGAGGGAATTTACGTCCACTGGCCCCATCTCTTGAACATTTGCTGCTATCATACAAATTCTTTAATTTATGTCTGCTGCTTGTTGAGGCTTGCTTAGTAATCTTTCTTGGGATATTAAAGGGTTAACTATGTAACAAGACTTTGACTGAATTAAGTGCACTGTGACATATCTATGCATTTTTTATTATGTATCCATGATATTTAAGTTTACTCGGTTAACTATATGGGGAGAGTTTTGGATTAATTGTTCAGTGAGATGTTTACTTTGTAAATGGTATGGGGAGACTTAATTGTATTTAACAGGATCAGATTTTAGTGGTTTAATTGCATGGTAAGCTTTTTATGGAGCTAACTAAATGTTGAGACTGGTGAGGGATTAAGTAAATGCTGAGACTAGTAAGGAGTTAACTGAGATTTTGAAGGGGTCAGCTGAACAATGAGACTTGTATTGGGTTTACTGAATGATGACACTTCTAAGAGGTAAATGAATGGTGAAACTTGTAAGGGGTTAACTTAATGGTAAGACTTTTTTGAGACTTACTGAATGTTGAGACTTTTATGGAGTTAACTGAATAGTTAGACTTTTTATGGTTAACTGAATGGCAAAACTTTTATGGGGTTAATTGAATGGTGAAACTTGAAAAGGTTTAACTGATTAATGACACTTGTGAGGAGTTAATTGAATGGTGAGACTTTTATGGAGTTAACTGAATGGTAAAACTTAAGGGGTAAACTGAATGGTGATATTTTTTGGAGGTCCAGTGAATGGTAAAACTTTTACAGAGTTAAATGAATGTTGAGACTTTTATGAGGTTAACTGAATGGTGAAATGTGTCTGGAAGTAAGGGATTGATAGAATTTTTTGGGTTTAAGTGAATGATGAAATATTAATGGAGTTAACTGAATGGTGAGACTTTTAAGGGGTTGACTGAAAGGTGAGACTTGTAAAGGGTTAACTGAATGGTGAGATGTCTAAAGGGTTGACTAAATAGTGAGACTTTTAAGGGGGTTAACTAAAGGGTGAGACCTTTAGGAATGATGAGGCTTTTATTGAGTTACTGAATTATGAGGCTTTTAAAAGGTTAAATGATGAAACTTTTATAGGGTTACTGAAAAGTAAGGCTTTTAAGGGTTAATCAAATGGTAAGACTTTATAGGGTTAACTGAATGGTGAAACTTAAGGAGTTAAGTGAATTGTGAGACATTTGATGGGTTGAATGAAAGCTGAGACATGTAAGGTTTTTACTGAATGGTGAGACTTTTAAGGGGTTGATTGAATGGTGAGACTTGTAAGGGGTTAACTGAATAGTGAGACTTTGATGGGGATACTAAATATTGAGGTGTTTAAAGTGATAACTGAATGTGAGACTTTTATGGGGATAACTGAATGATGAGACTTATAAGGGGTTAACTGAACGATGAGACTTTTATGGGGTTGACTGAAAGGTGAGATATGTATGGGGTTAACTGAATGGTGAGATTTTTAAAGGGTTAACTAAATTGTGATACTTTTAAGAGGTTAACTAAATGGTGAGACTTTTAAGGGGTTAACTGAATGGTAGACCTTTAAGGGGTTAATTGAATGACGAGACTTGTATGGGGTTACTGAATATTGAGGCTTTTAAAGGGTTAACTGAATGGTGAGACTTTATGGGGTTAACTGAATTATGAGACTTTAAAGTGGTTAACTGAAAGGTGAGACTTTTATGGGATTGACTGAAAGGTGAGATTTTAGTAGTTAACTGAATGGTGGGATTTTGAAAGGGTTAAGTGAGTTGTAATACTTTTAAGGGATTAAGTAAATGGTGAGAATTTTAAAGTTATCTGAATGGTGAGACTTTTAAAGGGCTGACTGAGAGGCGAGACACGTAAGGGTTTAACTGAATGTATCAATTTTTAAGGGGTTAGTAAATGATGAGTCTTTTATGGGGTTACCCGTGGGACTTTTATGGGGTTAAATGAATGGTGGTGAGACTTTTAAGGGTTTAAATGAATGCTGAGATTTTTAAGGGGTTAACTGAATGATGAGGCTTTTAAAGGGTTAACTGAATGGTGAGAATTTTAAAGGGTTTGTTGATTATTGAGACTTGTAAGGGGCCAACTGGAAGGAGAGACTTGTAAGGAGTTAACTTAATGGTGAGACTTTTAAGGGTTTGACTGAATAGGGAGCCTTTTAAAGTTAACTAATTGGTAAGACTTTTTGGGGGGTTACCTGAATGATGAGACTTTTATGGGGTTAATTGAATGGAGAGACTTGTAAGTTGTTAACTGTATGGTAAGACTTTGATGGAGTTCATTGAATGTTGAAACTTTTATAGGGCTAACTAAATGTTGACACTTTTATAGAATCAACTGAATTTGAGATGTATGGGGTCAAGTGAAGTGTGAGTTTTTGGGGGGTTAAGTGAATGGTGAAGCTTTTATGGGGTTAACAGTGGCGAAGCTTTTATGGGGTTAACAATGGTGAAGCTTTTATGGGGTTAACTGAATGGTGAAGCTTTTATGGGGCTCACTGAATGATTATACATTTAAAGAATTGAGTGAAAGGTAAGCCTTGTTAGGGGTTAACAGTATGGTGAATCTTGGGTTCACTGAATAGTTATACTTTTATGGAGTTAACAGAATGTTTAGACTTTTGTGGGGTTAACTGAATGGAGAGTCTTTTGTGGAAGTAACTGAATGATGAAACCCTTAAGGGGTTAGGTAAATGATGAAATGTTTATGGAGTTAATTAAATGGTGAGAATTTTAAAGGGATCAACTGAATGGTGAATGAGGCTTTTATGGAGATAACTGAATGGTGAAACTTTTAAGGGGTACTAAATGGTGAGACTTTTAAGGGTTAGCCAAATGGTGAGACTTTTATAGGGTTACTGAAAAGTGAGGCTTTTGAGGGTTAACTGAATGTAAGATATTTATTGGATTAACTGAATGATGAGACTTGTAAGAGATTAACTGGATGGTTAGACTTTTATAGAGTTAATTGAATGGTAAGACTTTCGAGTAGTTAACAGAATGATGAGACTTTTAAAGGCAAACTGAATGGTGAGATTTGTAAAGGGTTAACTGCAAAGGGAGACTTGTAAGGGGTTAACTGAATGGTGAAACGTTTATGGGGTTGACTGAAAGGTGAGACTTGCTGGGAGTTAACTGAAAGATTAGACATTTAAGGGATGAGACTTTTATCGAGTTAACTGAATAATGGGACTATTTTGGGCGTTAACTAAATGGAGAGACTTCTGTGGAGTTAACTGAATGTTGAAGCTTTTATGGGGCTACCTAAATGTTGAGACTTTTATGGAGATAACTGAATGTTGAGTCATGGGATTAACCAAATAGTGAGACTTTTTGGGTTCAATGAATGGTAAAACTTTTATGGGTAACTGAAGAGTGATACATTTAAGGAATTAACTGAATGGTGAGACATGGGTTAACTGATTGTTGAGATTTTTAAAGGGTTAACAAAATGGTGAGACTTTGTAGGGGTTACCTAAATGGAGACTTTTAAAGAATAAACTGAAAGGTTATGTGATTGATGAGACTTATAAGGGGTTAATTGAATGAAAATTTTTGTAGTTAACTGAATAGTGAAACTTTTAAGGGGTTAACTGAATGGAAAGACTTTTATGGGAATTACCTGGATGTTGAGACTTTTTGGGGCTAACAGAATGGTGAGACTTTTTATGGGGCTGTCTAAATGTTGTGACTGTTACGAAGTTAACTGAATGCAGAAACTCACGAGGTTAACTGAATAGTGAAACTTTCTTTGGGGTAATTTTTATGGGGTAATTGAATGGTGAGACATTTAAGAGGTTAAACGAATGTTGAAACTTCTCAGGGGTTAATTGAATGGTAAAACTTACAGAGTTAACTGAATGTTGAGACTTTTATGGGCTTAACTGAATTGTGAAAATTGTTTCAGGTTAACTGAATGGTAAGACATTTAAGGGGTTAACTGAATGATGAGACTATAGGTTAACCAAATGGTGAGACTTTTATGGGTGAATTGAATGGTGACATTTTTAAGGGTTTAACTGAATGGTGAGAATTTGATGGGTTAACTGAGTGGTGAGATTTATGGGGTTAACTGAATGGTGACACTTTTAAGGGTTTAACTAAATGGTGAGACGTTTATGGGGTTAACTGAATGGTGACACTTTTATAGGGTTATTTGAGTGGTGAGAATTGTAAGGGGTTAACTAAAAGGGGAGATTTGTGAAAGGTTAACTGAATGGTGAGACTTTTAAGGAGTTGACTGAAAGGTGAGACTTGTAAAAGGGGTTAACTGAATGGTGAGACTTTTAAGGGTTAATTGATTGCTAAGACTTTTTTTTATTAACTGAATTTTGAGACTTTTGTGGGGTAACCTAAATGGAAAGACTTGTAAGAGATTAAGTGAAATGTGAGACTTTGATGGGGTTAAGTCCATAGTGAGATTTTTATCCTGTTAATCATAAATTAAGACTGCATTATTGAAAAGTTCATGGTGATATTAAATTTTTTGTCAATTATGTATTGAGGCTCTTCGTGGGTTAATCACCAGAGAAGACTTAGTTTTTTAACCTTTAAAGGAGACCCATGCTGGAATTAGCTCATGAGTAGGCTAAATGTGTTAACATCGAAAGGAGTCACAGTATGTTATTATCAAATGAAACATTTTCTAAGAGTTACAGTGAAGTGGAGATCTTTCACATAATTTGTTCCTATCTTTGAATTTTTTCCATTTTATCACATAGCATGATTCCCTACAAGTTATTTTAATTGCTTTATTGGACTGTTTTAGGTATCATGACTCTCTTAACTTTAATATTTATCATTTGCAGAGGAATGGAGCAAACTTCTCCGTATTCTTAAACACAGCCAGTGAATGGGATGGTAGTGATAGTGGTGCTCGGCCTGATGAAGCTGTATCATGGGGCAAGATTAAGATGGACGCCACTCCTGTCAAAGTAAGATCTATGTGCAGCTGCTTGGGCAGATTGAGGTGATGGGCAACAAGGTAAAATTTTTGAGGAAAGAATATTGATGATATATTTTGCCCTGAGGCAGGATTAACACACTGTGCCTACCACATGTGCTGTTTGTTTCACAAGACTCTTGCATCCTGGTGCCCCACACTTTACATAGTTGTATACCTTAGGCTCATCCAGATCAGTTTGTAGCCACTTGTCCAGTCTTCTTATAAAGGTATCGGTACTCTTTGTAGAATTCTTATTGCATATAACATTGAAGAGTCTCTCAGTGTTTGTTGTTGGTCTCTCAAATATGTTTGTTGTTGTCTTTATGAAATAATTTGGACATTAGGGAGGAGCCTCTGCAAACACTGTGCTAGAGTTGCCCTCTGCTAGTGGCGTGTTAAGAGTGAGGCAGTAAAGGCTAAGAAGTGCCACTGGAAGTCTCTAGTTATGGAGAATCTATTGCCATGGCCACCCACTCGAAGGAGATCCAGTTGGAACAGGTGTCAGAAATATAGTCTTTGATATATTCCTCAGTGGTTTTGTAGATGTACTTGTTTCTTCCATACTGTGAATTCTTTAATCCAGGGAAGTTTTTTTTTCTATTCTGTCTCTGCTGCCAAGCATAAAGTATCATATATCTTTCATTCTAGAGTATATAGTTTAGTTTCTTTCAGTCTTTAATGAAAGATTTAAGTATTCTATTCTCTGTTCTATTTTCTAAACTGTATTGTTCAAGTTGTTACCATCTTCCATGAAAGTTCATAGGTTCTGTACCTACAAAGGTTGTAAAGTTTTTCTGAATTCTCTCGAGCATAATAATTTCAGCTTGCTTGGTTGAGGACCATACAATACGTTTGCCTCATCCTTACACTAAACATATTTTTCATCAGCTTCCTATCTTTCAAATTTAAAGTTCTTATTATTACATTGTTCAGTTAGAGCACATGTATAAGTGGAAGTGATTTCAGTAATCTCATTTTCAATTCTAAACGGATGAATTAGGAGGATGTGATCAATGAGATGTGTGCAACACAATGGGAAGCCCTGCTGAGTACCAAAACACAGGAGGCATGTGTAATGTGACCACTTTGGTACTTCAAACTTGCAAAGGACATATACCAGCGACAAGAAAGCACAAAAGGTCTAGGTTAGAATGAGGAAAACAAGCACTCTACCAGAGGTGAAAAAGAATTACAGACCTACTAAAGAAGTTACAGCTCACCCTGTGAAGGAAAGAAAACCCATCAAGTGGATTGTTAGACATAGACCATAAACTAAAAATGTCATATGAAACAGGAAAAAGAAGAGCCATTAATGAAACAAGAAGTAACTCCAAATACTTTTTTTCATATGCTTAATGCAAATCTAGGACCACAAACTCCATTGGCCCTCTGAAAGCAGAGGGTATTTTTACAGATGACTGCCAGGAGATAAGTGAGATTCTAAAAAGGCAACATAAATCAGTATTCATTGAGCTAAAAATTACATAAGAGATAAATGACCCGATAGACCCTTCCTAAAACAGTAATCTCATAAGTGTACACATAGCAGATTTTGAGAGGGCTATTAAGAGTATGCTTATTCACTCAGCCCCATGCCCAAACTCTTGGAACTCAATCTTCATAAAAAAAAAAAAATGCAAGATATCTTTAGCACATGCTCTAAATATCCTCTAGAGAAAATGCCTAGAGTCTAGCATCATTCCTGAGAGTCTGAAACTGACTCACAATGCCCTGCTCCACTAAGGTGGAAGCAAAGCAGTCCCAAAATCTGTTGACTAATGGCATTAGCATTGCACATCATTAAAATCTTTGAAAGAGTCTTAAGAGGCAAGCTGAGTGAATTTATGGAAGTGAACAATCTACAAGTAGGCAGTAATTGGTATGCAGTCATTGACCAGGCAGGTATGTTACCAGCACTACCTGCCTGAGTATATAGAGTGTTAGTGACAACTGCGTAGTGAGCCAGCAGTTCATTGGTTGTCAAGTTGTACTCCTCTGATTTTGGTAACTTTTCTTTTTGACTCACCTGCAGGTGGACTGCTGGCACTCTGTCCACAAACATACAATCTCCATTTGTCACACATAACACTCGACTCACACAACTCCCTCATAACTAAATTTTCCTGCAGTGAGTGCTATGCACTAACCCTGCCTTTCTGCAATATGGTACAAACAATAGATAGAAGTAGTACATGGGCAGGAGCAGTAGGTATCAGTAGTAGGTTGAAACATTAGGTACACATATTAGATAGAATTAATCGAAAAGATTATTAGACAGGAGCGTCTGGAAACACTGTGCTATAGTTACCTCTGCCAGTGGCCTGTTATGGGTGAAACACTAAATGCTAAGAAAAGGCACTGAACTTCAGTAGTTATGGAGACTTGCCAGGCCACCCTCTTGAGGGAGTTCTTGGAGGGAATGGGCATTAGAGATAGAGAGATAGATTGATAGATATATGTACTGATGTTACAGGACTGCTTACTTTTGATTATTCTCCAAGTGAAAAGTCACATTTAGCGAGGCAGTATCATAAGAGTACAATCTTGTCGAATAATGTTTCACTCCAAAAAGGCCATCCTTTCCCTACTGCTATTTATAGTGCAGTCTTGAAGCTGCAGGAGCCCCAAGGAAAACGGTCCTGGGGTTACATAAAGATAAATATATATATTCATATATTACTACTTGTCATTACTGTTGACACACACAGCTTTTTAACTTTTCTATCTATATACAAGTAAATTACTCTAAAACTTACATAATAAATCATAAATACAGACATCAACAAACTCTTATAAAAAAAAGAGCATGAAATTCATATCCAAATAATATGAAGAGATTACTGAATAATACACCTGTTCTAATAAAGAAAAATCCTAAAGACATTTACACATTTAAAAGATACTTAAGTCTGAAAATATAAGATTTACTTCAATTTAATCACTGAAAGGAGTATGCTAATAATCATGATGTTTAATCCTGATAAAATGACTGACTTTCATATTGGCATCTAATTGTCGGCTAAATATATCATCTTAAAAGCTGCAACCTAAGGCATTGAAAGAAGTATGTAAAGGTGTGAGTTTGCAAACTGTCCACATAAACTACTGTTTCTTAGCTTAAACCTCAATATGAGAGACCTAAACTGAAGAGCACTTCTATAACATTCACAATGCTTTTATGTACATATTGTGTACAAAATAACTTTCAGTAGATATGATGCCCAACACTTAAAAGCAGAAAATGCCAACACAAAACTTAACACAAGAAAATGTGTCTGGCTTACATGTAAGCCGGAGGATTCCTGAGACATAATGCACTTGCCAAAGCAAATATTGTGGCAATACAATCTGAAACCAATACATTCTAGGTTTTTTAATATTGGGTGTCTGGACATCGATAACACATTCCTTTTGAAGCAATTCACTGCAGTTTTAACTAACACTATAGTTATGAAAAAATGTACAGAATGAGTTAAATGAAATCACAATAAAGTGATCAGTGTGAAAATTAAAACCATAATTGCATAATTTCATGTAAAGAAGTAATCACCTAAAAAGGAATCAAAAGCACATTCAAATATTGTAATATGCAATGAATACTTTACTCCACCTCTGAGGAGCATCCTATGAAGAATGTTACAAAGCATCTCTCTTTTATAATTATTTACTTTATGACACCAAAGCAAACTAATTTACACAAGTTAAAATAGTTTTCTTTACTGGCTATTCTAGTCAGTAGAGCTATGTCATTTTATCACATGGTTACCTAGGAACTACGTGTTTAAATTATTGGCATAGAAACAGTATAAGAACAAAAAGACAGACACATTTCCTATCCAGACAATCTTGCACTGCTATACTCTCATTACTGAAATACTGAGGCCAGCACAATGCATGCAAAAATAGGATTCTTTTTACATGTAATTTGCATGAAGACTAAGATTTTTGAGAATCTTTACAAATATCACCATGCAATGGTAACCAGAAACTACAAGTCTCTATTTGCTTTGTACAATCTCAGAAAACTAATCATAATACTTTTCAGATCCTTTTCGTGTCTTTTTAGTCTTCTTGGTAGCTTTTATATTTTGTAAGTCTGGGAATGACTTGTTTCTTGAGGTGTGTTCTTGTGCAGACTTATCTGTCTCATCCTCATTATTGTTTTCCTTAGCACAGTGTTGCACATCCTCTTCAGAATCTCTGTAGGCAAGGAAAAATTTTGCTTCATTTCTGACTAGATGCCATATTTTATTCTTGTTAGGTGTTAACATCATAGCAGTGTCAGTCAATATGGAAGAGCTTCAATAAGATTAAAAAGAAACAGCAAACAGTGCCAGTTTGGCTATATCCGAATAGTTTAGAGACTGTCCATATATGATATATGGACCTTTGTGAAGTACCATCAGGAATCGATATACCAAACCCACATCTGCACACACTCACTTTCTAGCTGTCATTTATAATGTACTAAAACAGATCAGCATCACAGTCAAGCCCCATAAACTACTCTATGGTTTACCATGAGTTCTTCATATATTTGGTTCAGGTCACTGACAGCACATAAACCCCAATTTATAAAACAATGATTCAATTCATTCTATCCCATGCACACCTTTTGCTTTCCTGAATGTTCTATTTATCTATCTATATCTCTGATGCCCATTCCCTTCAGAAAATCCTATTAAGCAGGTGGACATGGAAAAAGAGTCTCCACTTATCGACTTATCCTTGTCCTTATGTGCCTCCCTTATATACACCATTCCACACATTCTTCTCTCATTTATCTCCCTCCAGTAGTGAATGTTCAGGCCTGTGTCCCCAAAAGTTTCCTTTAAACCAACCATCTTCATATTGGTCTTTCCCACCCTCTTATTCCCTTAATGTTTGAGTCATATATCCTTTTATACAGTCTGTTTCACTTTATACTCTCCACGTATCTGAAGCATTTCAGCACATCTTGGTCAGCCTCTCTATCAGACTTCACTTATCATAACATCTCTGTCTTACACTCATTCCTTACATAATCAACCTGACTTACACCAAATATCATCCTTCAAATTTCTAACATATCCACAGTCTTCCTTTCTTTTGCATTCAGGCCCAAGTCTCACAACACTCCCATGACTATTATACCTTTAAACATACTCATCTTTGCCTTCATATACAAGGACATCTCCTTCCCCATGCTCTTAAAAGCAACCCTGACCTTAGCTGTCTCTCAAACCCAATGACTTAATGTAGCTCCATAGTTCCACCCACAGCCATGTCCATTCTCTCCAATTCCTTGCAGTCATTCTCATTCAAACTTACACTACATACAACCTGTCTTACCTGACTTCTGGACCCCATTACCTTACTTTTGTTCACATTCATCACATCAACTTCCTCCTTTCACACACTATCCCAAACTACATTACAAACTTCTAGAGTTTTTAACTGGAGTCTGCCACCAGAGTCATATCATCAGCAAACAGCAAGTTATTCGTTTCCCTAAACCCCTCATCTCTCGTATGCCAGAGATCAACCCCTCACAAAGATTACACCATTATTACTCCTCTTATGTAAACACATCCTTGGAATGAAAATTCTGCAATACT
>JAUUDY010440133.1:0-10970 GCA_032361765.1 Panulirus inflatus
TATATATGATAATGAATGTGCCATGGTGCTAACAGTCTTCAGAAGAGGAAGCTAGAAATACAAATACGTCGCCGCACCAAATTGACAATTCATTCAGCCGATAAAATTCACAACGGGACTCTCTGCTTCCCAAAGGACCGGGTAATTCGTGGCCCCCATGCCGTCTCGGGTTTCCTAACCTTCCATTAGCTGGGCGTGCGTGACTCAAGAGGGCGGACACGGTGACCCGGCGTTGATGCTCGGCTGGGTTGGCACTGCTCACCCTTCGCAGCACCACCACCTCGACCAAGTCTCTTCCTCATGTCATTAGACATTCTAAACATCCATACAAGATATGGCAACGATATTCAATCTTGTGGGTGGTAGCGGGAGGACGCGCGCACTCTCGTCCCCAGCCTTGAAACCCGAGACCCATTTCCCGTCGTCTGTCGCGTCCTCCAGGATCTAACCTTAACACCGTCGCATCCTGGACCTGTCGGCCGCCCTTGTGCCCTGATAATCTGCCTCGCCATTGTGAGACACTCGACACCCCTCATCTCCCTCGCTGCCTGCAGCCTTGCCCTGAAGTTCAATCTACTTCCCGAAGGGACAGAGTAAAATATATGCGGCGCCTTGACTTATTACGTCAATAATGTGCCCATAAAAGAAGACATCACGTGCAATCATGAGCATGATTTTGGAGCCGTAAATCCTTCCCACTCTAAGAAAAAATCCCCTCAAGTATCTTACGAGGTCGGGTTGCACGACCCCTGTGCCATGCAAATCTGCGTGTCACTCATTTTTTTTTTATATGATCTACGACTTTTGCAACTTTATGACTTATGTAAAAATGTAAATTATACCTAGCAGGGATTGTGTAGTGTCATGTAGTGTTGCCTTCTCCTTGCTTGCTTATTTCTTCTTCCATACGACTGCTTTAAAGGCTTGAGTCTAAGAAAAAAAAACTGATTTTGGAGACAAAAATAAACCAATTTTGACCATCATGATCGAAAAACGAACTTTTTTTTTCCTGGTTGGGCTAACTTTATAAAGTTTGGCGTTCTAGAAAATTTCGTCTACTCTAATCAAAGCCACGAGTGAAAAGTCACCTTCTGTAAGGTTGTATCAATACTCCAAAGGAGTTCATTAACCTTCTACTGGATGTTGCGTCACAACCGTACAACAAGAACAGGAACTTGATGAAAAGATGTCCTGAGGTTATACAATAAGATCAGTTTCATACTTTTTCTCTGGAAAATATAGCATTCAAGATCTTAAGATCTAATGGTTTGGCGATTGTTGTGTATTTTGTACAACTAAAAAAAGTAAATATATTGCAATATAAAGGAGTCTATACCAAACATACACGAGTCTATGCCAAACAGCAATGTTGATTTTAAAAATTCACGGCAAACCGGTTCTGAAAATTGCTGGAAAGGGAAATTAGGTACAGCCAGGTGTCCAGGTCAAAATGATGACCAGAGGTTATTACGAAGTTGCACAACTTCACCTGGTTTTAGGTGATGAACTTCCCCTCTTGATATAATGAAGACTGTTCCATACTAAAGTCTTTCGCTGATGCAAATGTTCTCTAGGAGAATTCTTTGAACGTTATCGTGTAATGAGAGACCATGTGATGACATCCAACGCATTAAAGTTCGTGTAAACTGCGTGCGCAGTTTGATTTACTAGCCATCATCTGCTGTAATGGCAATAATCTAGAACTCCTAACATGCACGTCAAACTCGCATAAAACATGTCTGTAGTGGAGGAAAATTAGCGGACGAGCACAAATACAGTACATAAGACCTCCACTTCCATCATCTTCAACTATCATAACCATTCAATTTCTCGACTTTAAAATTAATTTTCTTTTCCTGGTAGCTCACGCGTAAAACAAACGGTTTAAAGTCATACGAAAGAATCGATTGAGTGTTGGTACTGAAGGAGTGACTTATGCATTCAACGTGCTGGACTGATGTAACGGGTATTAAAGTTACTTCTCGTGGAATGTGTTATCACTACAGTGGTATATATTGTCATGTTGATCAATGAAGATAATGAACGAGATATCTGATGTCAGAGATGTGACTCTCCCTGGAGAAATTCTCAAGAGGAGGAGGATACTTTCTCGTCTACACTCTGAAAGTCGCCAACCCTACGACACTACAAAACATCACTCCGACGTATCTCGAGCCTAGTCATGCCTATGATGCACCTACCATAATGAAGACATCGCACACTTACCGTTCGGTTGTCATGCAGGGTTCCCACATAGAAACACAATCATTTCACTTTACGACCTGCGGCCCCATCCAAGGGACGTGTCCGACTTCCTAGGCGCTGTGGGAGCTCTTGAATACAGAAGTGACTCCTGGGGAATAAGTAATATAATGAGTAAGAGGAACAAAAGTGAATTACACGAGGTACAAGATTGTTGTGTGTACTTTAGGAGTTGTATGGGAAAGTAGTAACTGAGAGGGTGGTGGTGTGCACAGAACATCAGACAGATGTAAAATGCACCGTCAGGAGTGTCTGAGGATGTGTGAATCAGGTGTTTACTTTGGAGAATTGGTGTGAGAAACAGGGTAACAAAAGGATCTATTTGTAGCACTAGCATTAATGGGACTGGAGAAAACACATGATGAATTGATAGAGATGCTTTGTAGGAGGTGTTAAAAAATTATATGGTTTAGGAGGACAGGTACCAGAAGGATCGAGTTGTTATCGAGTAAGGCGTGCGTGCGAGTAGGAAGAAAGGATGGTTTGTGTTGCACGATGAAGGTGATTCTGCTGTCATGGGATATGATGTGAACATGGTTATCTTGCCCGTTCATGGACGAGGTGGTGAGGTGAATGCAAGGGTCTTAGGAAGAGAAGTAGGTCTACAGTCTGTTAGGGGGATGCTGGTGGAGGCGGGGAGGGTCTGTAAACTGAGTCTGTTGCTGTTCATTGATGACACATTGGTAGTAGATTCAAGCACAGTTCAGAAACTGATTTCTGAATTAAAGTTGTGGCGGAAGCAGGAGACCAATATAAACGTTCTAGAGTGTTACGAATGCTAAAATATTTGTTTTTGAGAATTTTGCTTCATTTCTATTCCATAAAGCACTTAATAATCACCCTTCAGCAATTCCTTTTCCCACTGTCCAGCCCTTAAACAACAAAATAGAACAGAGTTCAGGCGACTCAATTCCTATCATAGACCTCATAAAAGAAAGGATCGAACATAGTCATGAGACTTTTAGTTATACACAACACCTTGATCATCTCTGTATAATCCTTATTGCCTCGAATTGTCGTAAAGCAGCTAATCTGTCAACAGGTACAGTGTTGAACTTTTGTCTAGGGAGCAACGAAGAGTTATTGCTGACGTTTCCTTTCTTCCTATCACTCCTCTTCCTTCTCGTATTGTGCACACTGAACCAGGATGCCTGTGTATCCTAGCTTCCCAAGTGAGCTGCCAACCGCCTCAAATCTCTTAGGAACCTGTCAGCAATGCCGACAAAGCAGAAGCCTCTTTAGCTTCTTCAGCAGGAGGAGAAGGATAGACAGGAAATGAGGTCTGTCTACCCCCCACCCAAGCTCTGATTGTGGGGGAGGAGGGGACATGCGGGTCACAATCACGCTCGAGTAACAACTATGATGCATCAGGTGTGGGTAATTACCTGTGTGTGCAGTACGGGAACGGTGTTTTACACTCGAGGTGCCTCATCGCTCGATGTTTGTGTGTGTGTGTGTGTGTGTAGGCATGTTGAGAGCTGTGTCAGTCTCGGTAGCGTCACTGAACGGAATGAGGCCGCCAAGCCCAAGACGCATTGCTCGAGGTGACAAGTATAGAACTCATCATGATCATGGAAGGACACTAGAGCGGACGAGGAAAGAGTTCTATAAGAACCGTGACTGATGGGGCAGGTGTCCGCCTCAGTATAGGTAATAGGGTAATCATGTACTGGTTTCGGGGGAAGACTTAATGCGGTAGACGAAGACACCGGATCTCCAGGAAGGTCAAGGGCTGTCCTTGCAGATAGCCACAGTTTGTCTGAACGTCTCGACGTCAGTCCAGCAGAACAGGTTGCTGGGAGAGTAAGTGTCCTTACAAACCGTCAACGTAATTCAGGATTAGATTGTCTTTTTAAACGATATCATCATAAGTGGTTCGGGAACATATAGGAGTCCGAACCTTGGCATCAAGATGTTTTTGTTTGACGTCTCACTGACGAGCAAGGTAAGGGATACATATATTCTCAGTTATGGCGCACCTAGCAGTCGATAGTAGAAGCAACGAAAATTATGTATACTGACAGTGTGGCTTATATAGCAGTAGAGAGCCGTCGTACAGGTACACTTTGTTGTAGTTAGATATAAGAGTCTTCTCGCAGGTTTTAACCAGGTATGCGATAATGTCGATTGTAAAAAGGGATTTTATTTTTGGCCCATCTCTGTTGCTATATATGCTGTTAGCTTAACTTATACACAGAGATCCTGCAACATGCACGTTAAGCATACCCTATATTTTACGTATTTATTGGTTATCAAGTTCATTGAAGATCTTCAAATAACAGAAAAATGGTAATCTGAGTCAAGTCTTCTGACAATCATGTACCCCCAACTGCTCCGTCAGTCTCCAGGTGACAAACATATACTTCACTTAGAAAATACTGGGATGCTTTTCGACTTGCAAGAGAGGAAACGTCTAAATACGCTGATTTTTCTAGTACAACAAAAGTTTAAACTTTATTAGCGTCACTTCTCAATAACAATTAGTGTTTCGATGATATACCTTTATTGATAATGCAAATATTTTATTACCCAGGAAATCATTTAGCATAAACTAATACATAGTCAAAAACATAATTCCTCATACAATATTCATTATAATGATAAAGCAAGCAATCCGTAAATCACTCGCATGAAACATATGAGAAAATCATCTATCAATTTTCCTATTTTCCTCCGAGGGACGTAGAGATGTACTGCATCTAATGACCATCTGTCGCACTGTTTAAAGACCGTCTCCTTTGAACCATCATTCATGAATCGGCTCAAAAAAATTTCCTTTCATACTTACGTCACATCCTTACCATATCTCTCTTCCTCTGTCATCACATGCAACTCTCTTCCATCAAATGTTGCGCTCTGGCATCACAAACTCCCCTCTCCCGCCGTAAGCTTTCATCTCATTACACGTACCTTTCATCACATATACCTCTCTCAAGTCACCTTTTCCTCTCACAGCACATACCCTCTACCGCATCACATCATCGCCTCTCATCCCATGCTTCCGTCTCGAATTACGAACTTCCGCGTCATATCATATGCCGTCTATTTTTACCGTCACCCTTATGTAATGCCCTCTCATCACGTAAGCCACTTTCATGGAACATTTCCCCCCTCTATAATCACTGATCCCTTGTGTTACACGCTTCCCTCTAGTTCCGCATACTCCCCCTAGTATCACATAATTCCCTGTAGCGAACTATGCCTCTCTTTAGTCTCTAGCATCGCATACTCTCCTTCCAGTATCACATGCTCTCCTCTAGCATCACACGTTCCCTTCTAGCATCTTATGCTCCCCCTATTGTCAGAACCCATGGTGTCCTAAAACCTACCAATCACTGCCACCTCATACATCCCTCCAAGTTCTGATGCCAATTCCACACACACACACTCATCGCAGACTATCCTCTATGTTCTACTGACAGTGCCACACTTTCTTCTCAAACAATCCATCCTGCTCTGCTGCCAATCCCACACTCCCTTACTAAAGAACCCTCCATATTCTATTGACAGTCCCACGCGCCCACCTTAAACAACACGCCCTGTTCTTCATCTAGTTCCACACTCCGTTCTCAAACAATTCACCATGTTCTTCATCCAGGTCCACGCTCCGTTCTCATAAACATGCTGTTCTGCTACCATTCTCACGCACAAACAACCCCTCCCCCCTCCTTTCCGCTTGTTCTACTACTCCAAATTCCCCATTCCCTTCTTAAATAACTCCCTTCTCCTCGATCTATTGCAGCAACCGCCTCATATCATATACCCACCTCGGGCAAAAACCCTCGTATTTTGCCTATGAACTGCACGAGATCGTGGCGACTCGGTCATCGACCGTAATCAACCATCTGTACTTTCTAATTCCATCCTCCCAACACAAATATGAACATGGCCTTACATAGTCACCAGAGGAGTGTATGTGTGTGGACTTGACTATGCTTTATGCATTCTGTGTTTGATGCTTCCAGGGTTATTGAGTCGGGTCAGCCAACCCGAAATTCGGTATAATGACGCTAAGATTTGAAGGAAGCTATCTGGCGCTCATCAGCACACGTCCCTTTGATGTCATTCATATTGTAGTACATTTGTAGATGCAATTTCAAGGTTGAATAATAAGATTCTGTTGTCATTATACTCGATCATCCCGTCTTCCATTACGAATTCAGACATTTAAAGACAAAATGCTTGATGCGAACCAGTGGGAAGAGAAATGGTTGCATTGACACCGACTTGGTTCGTAAATGACGCTATCTCGGTTTTGGCCAACTTCATTAGTTCTCTGCCCCCACCTATTCCCTCACTGATGGATCATCTTATTTTATAAAGAATTTGGATATTGAAGACAAGAGGTGATAAATGAAGGGAGGAAAGAAGGGGAGTTAAGTAGATCGAAGAGTTTTAGGACTGATAATAAACTGGCAAGTTTCCATACGTTTGGGATTTTGTTATGTAACCTGACGTTGGTCAAAATCTACCAACTTCATATATACGTTTACAGTGAGAAGCATCGTCAGCACTTGGCTCGCCCGATGTGGAACCACAAACCTTTTATGTACCACATTGATCGTCGACGCTAATAACATTATTACCTCGGCCACTGCCATTGTGGGAGGGACTCTAAGGTTTGTCCGACATTTTCTCTAAGAGCCCACTCGGTGATGCACACGTGCCTGCATATGCTCACTTCAACATCAGCAGCGAGATTTTTCAATGCCATTCAGATAAGCACTCACGCACGAATCTCCGCACACGTGCACAGAGGGGGAGTACTTCCCTAATGCACCAGTACTCTCGTGTTCATTATATCCAAACGTAAGAGCTCTTGGCTGGTTGGTCTACCCAATATGAGTGTCTGATCTCGTCTAGTAACGCACGTCTCCAAGAATGATAGACAAAGAAAATGTACGTCCCCCCCTCCCTTTTTCTCATCCATCAAACATATATCCGGACAGCTCATCTGCGAGGAAGAACTTAAGTTGATAGATTTCAAGGCTATAAACAGCATAATGATCATGAACCCAGACGCCGTATCAAACAAGTCTAATGTACATAGTAGGACAATCAATCAACTTCGCGTCTGGATGTGTTGTTTAGCTGTATTGAAATCGCACAAAATTCTATTTCTTGGTTATTCACAGAATACAGCTGGTTGGCGCAGACAGACACATCAGAGTTGCGTAGCTAGACAACATACTATTGAGCTGACAAGCATGACAACAGCCGAGCTCTATAGGTTGACACAACATGTTATAGCTTGATACATCAGATGAGCTGTACAGCATGATACAACGTAGTAGTGCAAAACACAGATGAGTTGCATAGCTTATAACAGACAGCCGACTCGAGTAGCTTAACACTACAGTTTAATCTACTCGCAAAACATTGCACTCGGAAATTTAAGAGCACTAAGAAATTTGCAGTCGAGTATTATAGATCACATGGACAGAGCTGTGAGGCAGTAGTGGTCAAACAGTCTTGTAGAAACCAGGATCTATTGCACTGAAGACCAAATTAACGGGGTCTCCTACGATAACAGAAGTTATTTCCATTATCTACCACTGTGTGGTGTGACATCCATGTTCATCAGACTCTCCAAAAGATAGCTTACGACCCTGCAGCCCAGCTTCTTGGATGATATGTCCCTCAACTGCTTCTTATCATACTATCAGATTCAACCATGTGGACCACGGGGGTGATTGTCAACAGAACATCCCTATGAAGACCAGAACACCGCCGAGGAGAGACTCAAACATGCCAGTCAGTAACCCACGGAGTGAAGGGATGGCGTGGTAAGCAGTTGCCTGTTCATCAACTTTCTGTTGACATAAAAGAAAAAAACTTGGTGCTGTACCATGGTAACAACCTCACAATGAATCGTAAAATTCCCACTTGTATCATACTGTCTTATAAGCCGTTTATAAAATATACTAAATGAAGCACATATGCAAAATACATTCATGCCCATCAAAAAGAAAAAAAATTATTACAACGCCGGCTCATCTTCAGTTACACCCTTCCAGTCATTAACGACGGTATATGTTCTTTATTGTGCAATTACAATCATCTTTACAGGACTCTCAATATCCTTAATGTTGTGAACCATCGCATCATTCTTGGCGTTCTCAATATATGAGGATTTCGTGACTTCATTCCAAGGTGGCGGCTGCTGGATGGTAGCTGCTGGCCACACACACAACCTCCACCCCACTCCCCCACTCAACACACCATACGGAGCGACATCTGTTGGGCCATTAAGGCACTTCCCTCAGCTGCTTCGTTTGATCGAACTTCAGGTGATTCGAACCCACATTGTGGCTGGTTGGGGAAAAAAGGACTTTGTGCTCAGAATAGCCAGGCTACTTTTCCTTTCCCTCCGTAAATATACAATCAGTATTACATACACCAACCCTGTCTGCCGAAGGTATAAAGGTAAGGCACCAAAAACACAGTTTCCAGAACCTCCTCCCACACGCATCACAGACCCTAATGTACACCATAAGCCTAGATATATTCCTTAACTCTGCCTCTCCCGAGCTCTATCTTCAACAGTACAACCCCTGCTTTCTCTCTCAACTACCCTATAAAAGATAGGTGCAGACCTGAGGGGTAAGGGAGGGGAGAGCAGTTCTAGGAGTTGGAGGACAAATAAATGGAGGAAGTGTTTGTGTGGGTGGACCTTGTCCGGCCACTATATCGCCTAAAATGATCGAAGCTTCGAAACCGAATGCGATCGAAGATTCGAAGCCGAAAGTGATTGAAGTTTCGAAGCCAGATTCAAGGCCAGTCGAAAAGCTAATAAACAGTGATTGTATAAAAATAGTCAAACAATGACAATCAACAGAACACACAACCAAACATTCGCTGGCGTCACTGGCAGATTAATTTCCATCAATTTCAGACAACCTCATTGGTACTGTCACTTTCCAGCACTGCATTTTTCCTCATTTTTCGACCTACAAACTAAATTGACAGGCATCAGGAAAATACGTGCAGACAAACACCAGACAAACGTAAAGCCACTTATTAACCGCTACTAAGGTAAATTCTACATAATTTATGAACCTACTTTAATTCCTCCAATTCATCACGTCATACTTATCAAGGAGCTCCGTCTTCGAATATCTCTTACGGTAGTTTATATACCTGGGAAAACACTTACATTTTTCAATTCAGTCACTATCCTTACGTTTCTTCAAGTCATCGACAACTACCGAAACTTTAGCAGGCAAGTTGCTAAGCCACTGGCTTCGGCAATATCAACCAAAGACCACAGAGTCATGACAGGAAAATGAATTAAGGGTGATATACTACGAACTAGTAACTTTGTAAACTAACGCATAAAAAAAAAATACGCGAGTCAGTTCCACGTCGGATATGGCACGAGTAGTCAGTGTGTTTACGCCGTGTTCAAAGTAAAGACTGCCAGCCATGGGAACAGTGACAAACTAATCGTATATACGCGTTACACATACGAAAAAAAAATCCACATCAGGGATATGGAACAAATTTATTCATGAAATTAACTAATAAAAAAGATATCACAAGTCAGGTATGGTGGTACAATTATATTTCTTTCCAGTGTTCTTTGTCATCCGATATGACGAAGCCTTTTCATTAGGGCTATGTTCATTTGCATATCTGGCATTCTAATGAGTTTTATTAGCCTTTTTGTTAGGAGGATAAGAGAATAGCCCGATCGTCCTGAACCAAATCGTTTCAGATATATATTACATAAATATTAATTCTTAGAAAGTTAAATTTTTAAACCTTGGTGTTGAATTAAGAAAAATCAAAATCAATCCCTGGTGCTTGCTGCTTTTAATTCCTGTTATACAAAAATGCAAAGCAGAAAATATTCTGAAAGAGTTATTTATAGTGCAGCAAACTGTGTGAATATTACATTTAAACTCAGCTGTGCTTGTTGACCGGTGCGTGAATTTGAAAAAAAAAAAAAAAAAATGCATTTTGTATATTTTACACTTTTATAAAAGCTAGTTGAAAACAGTGCGACCTATGCGACATGGAACATTTATGCAAGTTGTGTTACTCGTAAATGATACAATTATCTATCCAGTCTACAACTCTTGTGATTGTGTTCAAGTTGTACCACGTTTGCCTTTAAAAGAAATTAGCAGGTGTTCACAAACTAATAAAAATTTGCAAGTCTAACGAATGAGAACTAATTCGATATAATATAATAAAACTACCACGTAAAAAGCGCACTACGACCCATTGTACAATAGACCCATTTATGTACTTGAATAACCTTTAGACTTCTTAAAAATGCAACTTATTAAGTATCAGTGCAACAGTCAAAATAAAAACACGAAATATATGTGGAATAAAGTTGGAAAAATAGACAATTCGCAAAAATTAAGTAGGAACCGATAAGTGATAAAGTTCATGGGCACTAGAGTGGATTATATAACACAGAACTGCGTACTTTCGTAGAAATTAAACTAACCGTTCGTTTAATAGATGGCACTATTATGGAAGTATCTGGCATCTTTTAGCGCACAACGGTTTCGGTTCGTTTCAGCCGAGTTTACCAATCTTTACTCCATCATTTTTGATCGCGAAGTGAAGTGAAATAAGCACCCAGTATGCGAGTTTAGCTTCTCAGTCCTTGACAGAAGTGTGGTGAAACAGGATTCTTTCATCGTGGATCCGCTGGTGACGTGCATTCAGAGAATGAAGCTTTTTTGCTTCTG
>JAUUDY010440244.1:0-10969 GCA_032361765.1 Panulirus inflatus
CCCAAGTGACAGCATCATGTGTTCCACTGATGCTCCCTGAAGCAGTGGTTCCCATACTTTCCCAGTGGCATACCACTGACCCGAGTCCCCTCCACTGTGTACCACCTTAAATCTAAACTCTTCAACAGGCTGAAACTCTGAACATGAATAACTCTTACGTTTACACCATTACTCAACTGAGGAACGAGTGGGAAAAAAAAGAAATAAAGTATTGCCCCGTAACTTGAAACTGCATAGTATTCACAGCTAATTTTCCGGTTCAACTGAAACGTTTAACACCAGTTACCAAGTGGACGGCTTTCGCTTACCTCTAGCGGTACTCGTACTGAGGGGTCGGGAACCAGTACTGAAAAAAGATCATGTAACAGCGCCACCAGGCAACCATACCGCTGTTAAACCTGTAAAATCGACTTAATTTCCCTCAAACACCGTTATAGGTTACGGGAAGCTAGTTACATCATTCGCACTCCCATAAATTTCGCCGAATTTTCCATTTATCTTAACGAATTTATAAAAGTCCTCGTTCCTTATAGTCCCAGGGACTTTCTTCGCATCGTAATGAGATACAAAGCGGGAAGCAGAGAGGCTGGCGCTGGAATATCAATCCGAACGACAACCAGTTGAACGGTCGTAAGTTCGCTGCAGAAGGATGCTGGCTGGAGGTGTCCGGCCACCGCCTAGCCCTCCCTCCCTCCTCCTCCTCCTCCTTCACTCTCCCCGCCGCCAGTCATCGGCCGTTACAGGAACGGAAATCCCCTCCTAGTTTTCACCAACTTCGTCCATTCGAGGAAGACCGAGGTGATCCCACAACATAATTAATCATCCCGACAGAAATGGGCGTTTTTGGCCACAGTTCACGAGAAGCCAGAGTATTAAGAATCCCAGTTGTTGATGCTAGCTGTGAAGCCATACTGGTAGACAGGACTGGTACGGACGCGGTGCGCCCGTAGGAATGCAAATTATATTTACGCATTTGTAACCTATCAATAACTTTAATGTTAATTTCTCTCAATAGAGAAACGTCACTTTCCCCACTTGACTGGTGAGAAATTAGGTTGCCTTCACAAGAATCGGAGCAAAAGTTCATCCAGGATCAAAGAAAACACGTCCCACAGGCTACAGATTTTCTCTTAAACCACCATCTTGCCTCTATACGTCAAAGCCCACCAGAGACAGCCAATCAGTTCACAGAGGGTCATACATCATCATCATCCAGGAAGGAAATCAAAATTTGCCAGCGTCGTGATAACTAGGTTAAGCTGGTTAGGTAGGCGAGGGGATGAGAGAACAGTAGGCTATTCCACACCATGCGACGACCACACACAAACGCGCAGCACAAGTTATTATTATTATCATTTTTTTTTTATTATACTTTGTCGCCGTCTCCCACGTTAACGGTAAAAGTACGTGACTAAATTCTCTTTTTCCTGTTCAAACCAAAGATAAATTATTGCCCTTATATCTTGAATAATGATGCACCTTGTAAACATCCACTGTGATATATAGCCATCAAGTATCTCGCAGATGGGCGAGGGAAGTACCCCCTAACACACACACACACACCCACGGTGACCAACAACGCTTTGATCTGATTACAAATTGCTGTCCAACATGACAATCCTCAGTTTAATGTAGGCATTATAGATATATCATATTGGAAGTACACGGTCTATGACTACAACTTTGCATGAATTTTTATCGTGGCTTTTCTGATGGGGCGCGCGTGTTTATGCATTACAATATATTTACATGTATGTGCTTAAATACGTATAATCATTCACACACATGAACATAATAAAAGGCGTATTTATAAACTTTCAGTAACGACTTTTCTCTGCGTAACATCTCGTTGTAACTTGTCTGAAGCACTTTACACTTTCCATCATACTGACGCGAATTAACGGCGTAACGACTTGTGGTTTTCACTTCTCCACAGTAATCAACAGATTTAATCTTGTCTCCTCCCATCCTCCCCACGCATTGGGAAATTGATAATCTTGCCCGTCATGGTGTAAATCTGACTCGTGTAAGTGTAAATGTAAAAGGACTTCATGTTACAGGACATCACATTCTAAAAATGCCACTCTCTCGCGATCAACTTGGAGTAAAAGAGGTGATCCATTTTTGTTCATAAATGCACAGCTGGAACTCTGGCGAGCCTGGTTGGGCGTCGCCTGCCTCAAACACCTCAGGCAAGACTTTAATTTTAGTTACAAGTTTCACTGCATCGTCAGCCGACTACAGCAGTCCCACATGAAATCTTAGACACACATCTCATAATCTAAATATGTCCAGTCTGATGCTACCAATTGTTAACTTTATATCAGTGTAATAGTTATTTAGATCGAAGTGATATGTAACCAGTGCAGATTATTCTTAATCACAATTGACGAGACTCGATGAATTTGATCAAATGATCAACACAGAGGATTGATTCTTCCTGAATACGACAAAGAATAAACACGAATGGATATCATCTGTTGCGTCATTCACTCCAGCTCCGTGACCGTAACGGCTCACGGATTAGAAGAAAAAGAAATATATCAGTTACCTCAGGCAGATGGTGTAATGTTGTCCTAACAGGGAAGGATGGGAGTGAAAGTGTTGACTTAGGGCCGGCCTGTATGGTCGCCTGGAGCCTATTATTACGGTAGTCTTCCCAGAATTGTTCGGTGGGCTAATATGGCGTACTATACCTTCAATGTGGCGATGGGGTGCGAAGCTATTTCCCGTGGGGCGGGATGACGCCAGGAATGGATGAAGGCACGCGAGTATGAATATGTACATGTATATATATATGCATATGGCTATGTATGTGCATGTATATGTTGATATGTATATGTACGTGTATGAGCGTGTATGTATATATGTGTGTACATGAGTGGGTGGGTCATTCTTTTTCTGTTTCCTGGCACTACCTTGCTGATGCAGGAAACGGTGATCAAGTGTAATGATAATAATAAAAATGTTGTTGTTTAAAGATTCTCCTTATTTTGACAAAAGGTTTTAACAGCCTGGAATCATCGGTCAGCTCAATTTCATTAACATTTCCTCCTTTAGTACTTTCATTCCCTACCTCAGGAATATCTCTTAGATTTTTTTTCTCCACAATGGTTATTTTTTCTTAGTTCTGTAAAGGGATAGGCTGTCTAGGGAATTAGACAACAGGCTTTGCTTATTCTAGTGTAATTGATATGTCTGTTTTATGTTTAAATTTCCTGCCTGGCATACAGTACCTCATTACCTTAGGTGCCTGGTTCATACAGGGATAATGGTCGAATTATGCTCATATGAATGACTAGGGATGATAGTTTATTTTCTGTGTTACAAATAAACTTATGTAATTAACCATTTATGTACAGTGTGAAGGCCCTTATAACAACATAGTTGAAAGGCCTGTGTAAGAAGCCAGTTTATACAATTGAAGGATTTTATAATTAAGCTCCATACACTGAGAAGTCCTTTGTAATTAACCAGTTACGTACAGTTGAAGAGCCATTATGATTATCTACTCATACAATAGATTGTGCAAAGGCCTCTGCAAAAAGCAATTCATATTGTTACAAGAATTCAATGGGCTTTCTTCAATCCCATTTTTCATATCTTTATCTTAGTTTCACTTTTGCCATGCTCCATAACTGTCAGCCAACATCACCACTTCACTGGGTTACAAAACTTGACAGTGAGTGATGAATTAAGGCACTGATTAAACTCATTGGCATCTCTCAGTTGGAATGTGGCTCTTTACATAGTTATTCGGAAGAAAAATTCATTGATTATAGAGGCATCTCTAAAGGGGTAAATTTCGGTTGTTTTCAGTGCGAGATTGTTTTGTTACAAGGTTTGTTGACCGCTTGAGTTTTGCATAGCTGCCTTCAATTCATTTATCTGCTCTTGGGTTCAGTTGCTTGATGATGATCTGAGTCATTAATATACATACCTTAGCCAGATATATTAGAAATACAGTTTTCATGCTTGTTGGTTAAGTGAGTACAAGTATTTGAAAAATTTCCCAGATTGTTAATGGCTGGATCCTTGGATGAAAAGATGTATCAACGACAGATTAGGAAACAGGGATTAAGTGGTGTTGTAGTGGATGCTCGGGACTCTGACAGAGTTCACTTTTCAACAGAAGAATTGAAGGTTGGTGGAAATGATGAACTTTGTTTTTCAACAGAAGAATTGAAGGTTGGTGGAAATGATGAACTTGGTTTTGGTCTTGTAAGCTATTTTATTGTGCTCCCTTTTAAAAGTGGAGACTTACACTTGTTCCCCTTATAATGGAGTAGATACATTGTCCATTTAGACTCCGATTTATCTCCTTCCTATATGTCCTAACCATTTCTGTACACCTTTCTCATCTTTCTTGTACATACCCTTCTTACTGCTATGCATCTCATCGTTTTTTACTCACCCACTCCTCCACACCAAATATTGTCCTCAGACATTGATTTCCAACTCATACTCCTGTCCATATTTTTATGCAAGACCCACACTTTGCATCCAAACAACACTTAACAGGACTACTGTACTACTGTACCATTAGCTGTGCCCTTTTTTCCCCTTAAAGACAGTGGCTTCCCACACATTACTCAATACACCCAGGACCTTTGCCCACAAACCAGCCATATGGCTCATTTTAGCTTTCATGGTTCCATTCGCTGCCACATCCACTCCCATAAATCTGTAACTCACCACTTACTGCAACTTATCTTTACTCATACTTAAGATTCCAAATAACCTGGCTTTATTAGTGCTAAACCAATAACCCTGCTTTTATTCACATTTACTCCCTAATTTCTCCTTTCACATGCTCATAAACTGACATACCAGCTTTTGCAGTTTTTCACTTGAGTCTGCCACCAGCACCATATTATAAGCAAACAACAACTGACTCATCTCTCTGGTTTCTCCACCTCCAACACACTGCATATCTGTTCTTCACTCCAAGACACTTGCTTTCACTTCCCTCACCACCCCATCCATAAACAAATTAAACAGCCAAGTTGACAACACTCTTCCCTGCCACAGATACATCTTCACCTGGAACTACTTGCTCTCCTTTCCTCCTATCCTTTCACTTGCCTTACTCACTTCATAAAAACTCTTTCTTTTCATGCAGCTGTCCTCCTATTCCATATAATTTCAATGCCTCCCACAGAGCAATTCTCTTAACACTTCTATATGCTTTCTCTGGATCCATAAATGCCACATCTTCCACTTCCATTCACTACTAAGTCCACTCCCAGATATCTGAAACACTTCACTTCCTCCAGTTTTTCTCCATTCAAACTCACATCCCAACTAACTTGTCCTTCAACCCTACTGAACTTGTTAACTTTGCTCTTATTCACATTTACTCTCAACTTTATCTTCACACACTGTTCCAAATTCTGTCAGTATCTGTTTTTGGTGCTGCCTCCTTTACGCAAGAATTGGCAAATATGTAATGAAAAAAATCCTCCCCTCCAGTGTTTACTTTTCCAAAAGAAGGAACAGAGAAGGGGGCCAATTGAGAAATTTCCCTCAAAGGCTCAGTCCTCTGTTCTTAACGCTACCTCACAAATGCGGGAAATGGCAAATATGTTTGGAAAAATATAGATATAAATAAATAATATTTCTTTTATTCATTCCCTAGGAATTTCTTCTGTGGAGCTCCCACAGTTCACAGGAAGCTGATCACATCCACTAGGCAGGACCACAGGTCAAGAAGTGTATTTGTGTGAAGTGATTGTAAGATAGTTAAGGAATAAGTGTTCAGTGCCTTCATCACTTCACCAAATTGCCATGCTGAATATATATATTTATGTATTCCTTCAGGATCTTTTCACCCTACATTATGACACAGCCTGCCAAACACATGATCTGCTGGACTGTCAATGTGACCTTAGGAGTGGTAACTCTGTATCCATACATGAAGAGAAAAGAAACGAGCAGCAAGAGAGAGGTATTCCTACATTTTATAGTAAAGATGATCATATCTTTCAGTATCTGTTGTACTGTATTGTGAATTTTTAGATGCTTTGCTGAATGTGTAGTTATGTGACATAAATAAATTGTTGTTAATTTTCGGTATTCTCTTTTTATACAGCTTGTCAGTTGCATGTTGGGAGTTCCAGCAACAGCTTCAATACCACTACCATGGACCAGCTTCAGAATTGGTGCCACCTTGCACCACCTTTTTCATCTGCTGTTGTCAAGGTTAGAATTTTCATTGTGCTTCATTGATCGGCAACATTGAATAAATGTGTTTCTTTTTTTATAAAATCTTCTTCAGGATTATGAAAGACCAGATGGGAAACCAAGGAGTATAGGCTATTGGCATTTTTGCAGACATAATTGGACCAGAGTAAATGTTGATGTTGGTATTGAATATAGCACATTTTATTCATTTTGAAATTAATGAAGTCCCACCACTTATCTATCTATGTCTATATCTCTGACGCCCATTCCCTCTGGGAACTCCCATCAAGGGGTGGCCACGGCAAAAGACCTTTACATATCCCTGTCCTTACGTGCCTCCCTTGCATACACCGTTCCACACATTCTTCCTGTTTCTCTCCCTCCAGTATTCCTCTGCCCAATTTGCCCATGTCACAGTTCATGCTCCTTTATTTTTCATATGTAAATATACTTACAGATGTTTTACTTGATTTTCACAGAATTCTGCAGCAGATGTTTTAAGAATCCACACTTGGTGCAGAATGCTTCTTGGTAGCATTTTTATCATTAAGATTCTTACACTGAAAAAGAACATGTGAAAGGATTGAGTATGATATCTGTAAGTTTATACTGAAGGTAAAAAGGCATCATAGAGATAGGGAAAAAAGACTACTACCCATGCATATTCTGCATGTTGAAGGCAACTTAGAGGGGCAAGAACGTGAGGCTGGAACTCCTTCCTTCCATTATCTTTTTTTTCCAAAAGAAAGAAAAGAGGTAGAAGCCAAGTGAGGATATTTCCTCTAAAGCCAAAGCATCTGTTCTTGACACTACTTAGCTAATGTGGAAAAGCTGACAGACATGAAAGAAGTTTTGGGGATGGCCATAAAAGAGAAGATGTTTTGAGGATGGCTTGAAAGTTGGAAGATGTTTGAAATGCAATACCTTCGAGGAAGACAATGTATATGTGCCACACTGCACATTTAGATGTTATACAGAAGTGCACTTTATGTATTGTGATTCCAAAATACTCCCTTCATTTTTCTCATTTTACACGACCATAATTTTTACATGGACAAAAGAATAAGATGGGATTATTTTAAGAGTGCTGATCAACTTTTTTCTTTTCAGGACCCATGCTTAGAAGCTGCCAGTGATTTTATAACTTTCTTGTTCTCAAGTCCAGAAGTAATGAAGCAGCCTACCTCATCATAGTACTGTTTCAATTTAAGAGAAATTCTGATGGAACAGAGAAGACAAATTGCATCAAAAATATGCAATTATGTTTTTATTATATACATAGATATACTTTTTTCTTCATTCATATTTCAATTGTGTAATTGCTTTAAAATTATGAACTGATTCTTTGGTATGTACTATTCTAACCATTCAGGCTTTCTGGAACATGACTAAAGTTTTCTTTCTGCCAAAATAAGCAACAAAAAAGAAAAAGAATCCCACTAACCATTAGAATATGGTCATGGAATTAATATGTTTTACTTAATAAAGAGTTCATGATTATATGTAATTATTTTGTGGTGCAATAGCCATCTAAAAACCATTATAGTTTTCCAGCATAGCATTCAAAGTGAATATTTTAAGTTTTTTGGGAGAACCTTGATGCAAACATGCTTCACCTAAATAGAATGAATTTATGTTCTGTGTTGTGATAACAGTTCAACCCCTTTTACAGTAAAAGTTAATGGGTAGTGCATTTATTTGGTACAGTTAGAGAGATATGTATGTCAGAGTAGCATATGGAGAAAATTAGGAGGAAAAATACTGTTATTAGGATGTTGATAATTCTTGTAGCTTTACAGATTTAGTAAATGTACATATCAACAAGGATAGCAAATGTACCCCAGGGAACTAGGCATCCTTGCCCTTTGCCAGCTTTTAGTGTTAATGCATGGGACTCCACATCAGCAGAACTAAATCCAACAGTAAGACAAGCAACTTAGTATGATGAATGGAATGAGATCTATTTTTTTCTTTTTATATATTATTATTATACATAATTGCTGTTTCCCACGTCAGCGAGGTTGTGCCAGGAAACAGAGAAAGAATGGCCCATCTACTCATATTCACGTATCTTTACATATACACCCATGCACGCACATATGCATACATATACATATCAACACACACACACACACATTTACATATATACACATGTACATATACTTGCCTTTATCCATTCCTGTCACTACCCCTCCCTACAGGAAACAGCATTGCCACCCCCCTACTTCAGCAAGGCAGTGCAAGGAAAACAGATAAAAAAAGGCCACATTCGTTCACACTCAGTCTCTGGCTGTCTTGTGTAATGCAATGAAACCACAGCTCCCGATCCACATCCAGGCCCCACAGACCTATCCCTGGGGATGGGGGAGAAAGAATACTTCCCACATATTCCATGTGTCATAGGAGGTGACTAAAATGGGAGGGAGTAGGGGGCTGGAAATCCTCCCCTCTCACTTTTAATTTTCCAAAAGAAGGAACAGAGAAGGGGGCCAAATGATGATATTCCCTCTAAGGCTAAGTCCTCTGTTCTTAACCCTACCTACCTTGCTAACGCGGGAAATGGCGAATAGTATGAAAGAAAAAAGTGTGTATGTATACGTTGAAATGTATATGTGTGTATGGAAGTTTATGTATATACATGTGTACATGGGTGGGTTGGACCATTCCTCGTCTGTTTCCTTGTGCTACCTCACTGACGCGGGAGACGGCGATTAAGTATTATAAAAAAAAATATAATAAATAAAGTTACAAGATGGAAATGAAATCCATGGATGAAATGACTATAAAGTGTAGGAATGAACGGTTTCAACAGAGAACCATACTTGATAAAAGGTTTACAAGAATCACTGATATAGGATATGAGACATGTTTACTAGAAACTGAATATAATTCTAAAACCTGTAATATACAGTTTTGAACATCCCAATTTACTAAACTGATGTAACATACCACATTGTGAGCAACAGGCAAAAATTAATACTGTAAAGGTAAGAAAAATCTTTCTTGAAAATACAATTTTATTTTGTGTCAGTAATGTATTTAATCAAACAGACCAAAGCCCATGTCATCATCTGACTCTTCCTCTGGTTCTTCAACCTTTTCTTCCTTCTTCTGCTCTGGAGCTGGCGCAGCAGCACTACCTGCAGCAGCAGCAACAGCACCCGTACCACCACCTCCAACAGGCATAGATCCAAGTTTACTCATGCCTGAAAATAAGTAACATCAGCAAAACATTCACCCATAATGACAGCCGCATTTTTTTCCCCAGACATATAACTAATCACAAAATCTCTCAAACATTTCATCAATACCTCTGCTACCAACCTGAGAGGCCTACATCCTTTCTGATTTGGGTCCCACAAAATATCACTTTATAATGCCCAGTTAGTGGCAAAGTACATAAATAATCAAATGACAATCAAAATCATATTTTTGGTAGAGAATATTACAAATACAAATATTCCTTGATATTTGCAAGAGTTATCTTCTTGAGAACCTTGCAAATATTCAAAACAGCAAATACTAATGTTACGTACCAATGGAAAAAACAGTTTCTGGAATTTATGGCCTACAAGAACCCTGCCATTACTTCACTATAATAGTTTACTACTTCTCCTTCACCATAATAGTTTGTTACTTCTCAGTCACATAAAAAAAAAGCACAAGGACAAACATACATGACAGCATTTTATCCAGCACTACCCACTCACCTTCAGTGATGAGCTCTTCCAGGTTTTTGCCTCCAAGTTCAGACACCACCTTCTTGGCCTTTGCAGCATCACAGTCAACACCCACAGAACTAAGAACTTTCTCTATATCCTTTGCAGAAGGGGCACTACCACCCAGGGCAGCTAAACAGTAAGCAGCAACGTAACGCATAGTCTTGGTACTGGAAATAAATTAGTCGGCCATTACCAGTAAATTTTACTACAAAATTAAAAAAAAAGTGCATATAGAAACAAAATCATTGAAAAAGTCTAATGTAAGTGGAAATAAGCCATAGTTGAATTTACATTTAATAAGAATGAAGACTTCTTTGATGGACAGTCAAGATGTAGAGGGATGAAGTAATGTACCATAAAGTCAGTCGGATTTAAATGTTACGACATGGCAGCATTCAGTGGAATCCATAAATAACAAAAAGATATTTCTAAACAGAAAAGTTATCTTGTAACATTACAGTTTCAGTCCGTATGTTGATATATGAACTAAATTAACCTCTACAGAATCTGAACAAGTGCCTGGTGAATGTTTTTTTTATCAGCTGTCTGCAAGTTGGTCACTTTCCTGTGTCGGGACAACTTAAGTATCGCTTCTCTTAGTTTACTGCTGGCTAGATTTGGCCAAAAGGATTATAAAAGCATTACTTACACTCTCAACTGTTCATTATGAGTTTCTGTACCCCACTATTGCCCTGTATTTCAAAGCCCTGCCCACTTTACGAAACTTTAAAATTGAGAGAATTAAGGTGACCCACCTAAAATGCCATACCTTATCAGCACTTTAAATAACAATATTCTACTGATACTAAACTCGTTATTTTCTATCAATTTTCCCCCTCAAATCAGTCGTCTACAATTTCAATGGGGCAGGACCACAGCCAGGAAGTCTTGGGGTAGCACCCCAGCGGCAGCCACTAAACCACAGCAAGTAGTGTGGAACAGGAGAGCAGAGAGGTAAGAAACCCAACAACCGGTATTTAGTACTACGAGACACTACTTCAAGGCATATATATATATATATATATATATATATATATATATATATAATTAAAATTTATCTAACA
>JAUUDY010440466.1:0-10968 GCA_032361765.1 Panulirus inflatus
TTATTATTATTATTATTATTATTATTATTATTATTATTATTATCATTGTCATTATTATCATTATTATTATCATTATTATTATTACTATTATTGCTATTATCTGTGAGTTACTTTCCGAAGAAAAAAATCCTTCTATGGCATTAATAGACAAGTTTCAGTGTCCTATTAAAGAATCAGAGATAAAAAAGTTGATTAGGTCTCTCATCACTGTTATAAAACGATTTGACTTTAAACTTTTCTTTTGTTTCTCAAACCAATCAAGTCCAATTCTGCCATGACCTCATTATAACATAATCACAGTTGTGTCCAAAGTATGTAACCCTCTTAGTTAAAGCAATGAATAATGACTCAAATTCAGACTCTTGAAATAAGGATTTCTCTTTCCAATAAAACAATTTAGTTCAGCAGTATGGTACGGTGAACAAAAATCAATCTTCAGCTGAACACAACAGAGGCTATTACTCCAAGCAGGAAAAGCAGGCTTTGAACTAGACTGAAAGACTTTCTCTGCCCTGAAAGAACAGCTAGAATGATGGCGACAGAAAGGACCTTCCTCCTCAAGTGTGTTTGCAAATAGTGGGTCTGACTCTTAGGACAGGTGAAAGACTGGTAGGACAATTCACTGCATGCAAAAAGGGTTGGGTATAGGGTCAGCTTCTCAAAATTGAAGCATGCTTCTGAGGGCTGCATGGCTCTGTGCTGGCTATATTTTCAAGTGTTTTGGAGGCCATAGTCCAGTTTCATCCTTTCTGTTAGCTAAAAGAACCTTTTGAGGAAGGTTATCCTCACAGGGCATAAAAATATAGCATCACCCATTTGATAATGGAGATAAAAAAATAATCATCATTTACTGCCCAATCTAGATTAAAAAGTAGTTATGATATATTCAAAAAAGTTGCACCAAATTTTGGCAGAATGACCTAAATTTTCCTAAAACATGAAAAATTTTAGAAGAAAACCTTACAAAATTTGAATGTATAACAAAGAAAAACTAAAAAGTCATTTCTCTTTCAAATACAAAGAGAATAACCTTCAAAAGTATATCCATAGTCAACATACACATTTGAAATATATCCTTGATTTATAGAAAAGAACCATACGGAACTTACAAAGTAAAAAGAAGTCAGCTTTGAACCTCTGAAAAGCATATCTTCAGGCTGAATTTTCTTGCCCTTACCTTTCATGTAGCTGTCTCACAAGCTGTCAGGTTATTGGAGGTAACTAATTATGCCACAGTCATGGTTGATGCATAAAAAGGATGTAACTATAATGTCTCCAAAGGGCAGTCTGAAAAATCTGCTCAAAAAACAATGCTGTACTCACTAGTTAGTTTGTATCCACCTCATATGACTAACTATTACATTACATTGCTGAAGTACCTTTTGACTATGCTAGTCTCAGGTCTGAAAAGGTCATCAAAAGGTAATCTATCTTCTGCAGGGATGGTGGACCAAGCAGTGAGGCAAGGGAAATTGAAGAGCTTAGTTTAAAGACAAATTTGAAGTTCATTAATTATTAGGGGCAACCAAGTTATCAGTGAAATAAAACACAATCTATGTGTTTCTCTGATATTATAACAGTTCTACTGTAAGCTCACAATGTAGCACATCAGGCCGTATATCAAGTGTCTTTAGCATTACAAAAGGATGATCAGATTCCAGGTTAACAGTATACTGTAGAGTATATCTCATGGTACTGAAGACTGAAAATATAACCTATGGATATACTATATCTCTGTGAATACTTGAAGTGAATAACCAGTAATCTATGACTCCCCAGGCTCATTCTTACCAATCATGTGAAAATAGTATATCTATGTCAGTACCATTAATACTGTTGGAAAGCATAAGAGAAGTGCTTGATATGTGGAAGATGAGAGGTGGACAAGTGAGAATGAGGTGCTCATAAAAGAGAAAAGAGAGATGCATGGGCATTACTTACATGGAAGGAGTGCAAGTGAGTGGAAGATAGACAAGATAAACTAGCAGGAGGTCAAGGTGCAGGAGCTGAAAAAGAGGCCAAATGAGAGTTACAGCAAGCGAGTATCAACAAATTCCAGGAAGAATAAGGAAATATTTTAGAGGGAGGTAGATAACGCGAAAAAAATATGGGTACAAATGGGAACATCAATGAAGAGAGCAAATGGGAAAGTGGTAACAGACAAGGATGAGGTGAAGAAAAGATGGAGTGAGTACTGTAAAGGATCACTGTATGTGTTTGATGACTGGGTGGCAGATGCTGGTTTGGGAGATATTCGAAGTGAGACATCTATAGCAAATAGTGTTGTAAAAAGAGAAGAGGTGGTGAAAGCCATGAGTGAGATGAAATAAGACAAAGCAGCTGGACTGGATGGTACTGCAGTTAAATATCATAAGAAAGGAGATGCCTGTGGTGTTGATTAATCACCTGGGATTTTCATTGTGTGTATGGATCTTGGCGAAGTGCCTGAGGTTTGACAGAGCACCATTACAGTACCATTGTATAAGGGAAAGAGGTACAAAGGTGAGTGTTTGAATTAAAAAGGTATTAGTTTGTTGATTGTACTTGGTAATTTGTATGGAAGAGTGGTGACTGAGAGGGTGGTGGCATGCACAGATCATCAGACTGGGAAAGAATAACGAGGTTTTAGGAGTGGCAGAGGACGTGTGGATCAGATGCTTGCTTTGAAAAAAAATATGAGAAATACTTAGAGAAACAGGATTTGTATCCAGCATTTATGGAACTGGAGATGTCATATGACAAGGTTGATAGGTATGCTCTGTGGAAGGTGCTATGAAATATATAGAGTGGGAAGAGAGCTGTGAGAAGCAGTGAGGAGTCTTTATCATGAGATTACAGCAAGTGTGTGAGCAGGCAGAGAGGAGGGTGGGTAGTTCAAGATGGAGGTAAGTCTGTGGCTGTGATGTCATTAAGGCTGTCTATTCTGTGCAAGGATGGGGTGGTGAGGGAAGTGAATGCAAGAGTCTTAGAGAGAGAAGCAGAAATGCAGTCTGCTGGGGATGGGGGGACCTGAGAGCTGATTCAGTCATTGTTTGCTGATGATATGTTGCTGGGGGCAGACTTGACTGAAAAGCTCTACAAACTGTTGTCTAGTTTGAGGAATGTATAAAGGAGAAAGTTGAGAGTAAATGTAAGTAAATGTGAGGTTACTGATTGTGAAGAGACAGGTTACTTGGAGTCTGAGTTAGAATGGAATCTACTTGAAGGAAGTGAAGTATTTTAGACAACTAGGAGTGGATAAGGCAGCAAATTTGTGGCTCATCCTCCACCATTCTGTTAACTAGAGTGGATTCAAAAGTCTTCCATCTCATTGATTCTCATGGGATCACCTCTCTTCAACCTTTCCTTTCTGTACTCTATTGATATCATATTGGCCACTGTTCTCAAGAATTGCCTGCATGATCCCCTACCCCTAAAGTTTGGACCTGTAACATACATTTGGCTACTGCTTCCCACAGTTTGAGAATTGGCTGTTACAATATCTCTTTCATACATTGAACAACTATGCTGTAGTATTCTCTTACTCTGAGCACAGCTAATCACCTTACCAGGCAAGAACGTTTTAGGCACTGATGTAATGGGTGGGTTTCAGCAGTGGAATGAGCTATATGCAAAGGGTAGGCACAGCTTTGCAATAAATATGGCATAATTTTTGTGCAGATTTTCAGACTGCCCTCAAAACACATTATAGTTATGGTTCAAGTGCATTAAGTATAACACTGACATAAACAGTTATGTATTTTTGTCCTGCACATAACCCAACAAAACATGAGAGAACTACCTGAAAGGGAAGGGTAACTAATGAATCTTGCCCAAAACAAAAATAAAAGGGAAAACTTCTATTCCAGCTGAACACTGTATGAATTAATCATGATTATCTGAACATATGAAAATTACATATAACATTATAAACAACAAAACTCTTCTGATTTAAAGCAGATACATGATTAATTACCAATTAGCTTTTGTGGAGAGCTCATCCATCAATTTACAGATAGCAACCATGGTATGCCCTGTCCAGGCATTCAGGTGCTTCCCTGAGGCATGTTACTTCATCAATCTATACAATATGCACAAAAATAAATAAGAGTGGTGAACTACACAAGCATACCCACTCTGTCACTGTTTCAAACAGCACTGTGTCAAAAGCATCCAATGAAGATTAAGCTGGTGGACACTTTAAAATAAATAAGCTTTAACTGCAATTATCTATTGAACAAATGTATTACCCACAACATTTGACAACTAAAGATTATTAAAAAAGAAGCTGTACATATAAAGCTACTGTGTGGACTAAGAGGAGCAACATTTAGAAGTGGGATTCTGAGGTCAGCTTAAGATCCCATCTTACAATTCTCAATTGGCTTTAATATATATGCCAGGTACTTTTGTGAGTCCTCTACAAAATGGAATTCATTCATATCATACATTTTATTCTTATACATCAAAAATTGATTTGTACAGTCCCTTTAAAGCCTATTTTCTGTCCATCCAAACATAATTTACATTGTAACTTCTTTCCCATGGATAACCAATATGCCTTTATTCATATTCATATTCAGTTTTTCTCCCAAATAGACTCTTCTGAACTCCTTGAACATTACTCATGAGGCTTTTTGTGATTCTCAGTAACTGCTCACTCATTCCTACCACTCTTCAGCTAAACTCTTAGACTTGTGTTCCCAATAAAACCTCTCACACTGCTTTATGAATCTAAAGCATAATCAACTATCATTTCTTGGCATATCTACCCAAGATTTAAAATCAAATCCCTAATCTATCCAAGATTTAAAATCAAATCCCTGATCTATCTAAGCTTTAAAGTCAAATCCCTCATAAGTCTTTCAAAAGCAAAACATGTACCATTTAAAGATACTGTTGCAGAGCTAATACTGCTAATCTGCAGTTAGAATAAATATCTAGATACCTGTATCTAAAAATGCAGCGCAGGAAATGCCACTTGAAATACACAAGCAAATTAGTTATTAATGCAGCAGAAATATCACAGGTATGTGATTTACAATAAAAAATTCAGCAGTGCAAAATTAGCTTTATCAAAGTTATTCAATTAGAGATAAAAACTGTTACAGTAATCAAAAAGAAAAGAATTTAGCAAATTAATTAAAAGGATAATACTTATTCTGATCCATTTGTACTAAGTAGAATTCAATGTGTTCATTTAACCCATGCATGATATAATGATTCTCAGTGAAATTAGTAAGATAAGAAGTATGAGATAAAATATGGGAAAGCTAACAGAAAAGAATGATTAAGAGAAAGAGAGAGGAAGGAAAGGGAATACCAAGAGGGATTCAACTAGAGATAAATAGAAACAAAAATCCTTCTTCTAAATGAATGAGTTTTTAAACAAACTAAACACTAGACCTTTTTATGAGATTTTTGATTACTTATCCCCTGCTCTTGAACTCAATCTAGATGATGGTATCTAAAGCCAGATATTCATTGATATGTTTTTCACCTTATTTCCCATCTAATAAGAGGCTACATCTGAAACTGTAGGTATCTGTCCTTAAGGGGCATCTTCAGTCTTTTTTACTCTTAATAAAAGATAAAGTATTTGAAAATATTTGACTTTTCTTTCTTAGGTACTGGAGTTCCAAAACAATGTGCTTTACTAGTGAAAATGCCAGTTATTTGAATTCTAGACTTTCAATAACTCACTTATGACCCTTGCTGAATTCATGAGTCTATGTTATGCTTGTTTTAATTATCGCTTACACCTAAGGAACTGTACAACAAAGTATAGTTCTTTACGATTATCTAAATCTTCGTGGTGATGTTCATGAAAGCCAACTTCCTGAACAGTTGAATCTGGCAAGAAGAACTAGCTTTCTTTACAGTCTGACAATAGCCAAACCTCAGTCTATATTGTTGTCTTTTACAGTCTCCCAGTACTGCTCCATGCTGACATAATAATTTCTTCTACATGAAACTCAGAATTATCAATATTATGCATACATTTCAAATTGATAATGTTAGATACAAGACAATAAAAAAATTGCATCATAGTATCAACTGATTCCAGAAAGATTAGATGTTACAACAAAGAATACAAGAGGTCTTTATATAAACTTTTATTGGATACTTCAACTATTCCTCTTTGTTGTTGCCACGTACTATGGAGGAGCTCATGATATTCTACTCTAAATATTAAGAGATGAACAAAGTATTTTTCTTCACAGGGCTGTCTTCCCTGCAGGCACTCAAAATTTGGTATATTAATCTTCATCTACGAAGACCCAAATTACACGAACCTCAACAACTTGCATAGCATTAATTATGAAAGAGTCCTGTGGTGTCTGGTCAGTTTATGAACTATGCCATTTATGGTCTCCCTTGCTTTTTTCAATCTTTTTCTAAGGTTTCACAGACTAGCATGTCTGTCTCACGTTCTTTTAAACCCTCTATACACTAAGGCCTGCACCTTCAAAAGCAGTACTCTTTAAAAGTAGGAAAAACTCTGATAAATGGAGACAATTTACCCTATATATATTTATATATGGTATGGCACATCCCTTTTACCTTCCAATGGCCACAACAGAATGGTAGCCCTCGTTAAACTGAGGGTTAAGAATGCGGAATTGGCTCAATGACAAAGTAGGGATAATAAAGGCATGGCAGTGATGGCACATTGTTCCAGCACTGGAAGTGGGAACTTCAAATGATTTCAAATGATTTCTTCTGGACAACAGTAAAATAATTATCCAATTACTCCTGAAAGATGAATACTTGCAACTTCAGATGTGTGTCCATGCATCCCTGAAAAATACTTTCAACATTGTTAATTTCTTTCCTAGTTTTAAGGAAATAAATTTTACTTAAAACATTGCCCACAAGTTCTATATTGAAAAAAGAAATCCAAGTTACTATCCATGCTGTATATAGTGCTTAAATTTCAGAATTTAGTATTTAACTGAAGTAGTAGCTTTGTTCTTAGTGTAATATCTAATTACCATATGATATATTTCTAACTTAAAACTGCACCTAATGATAAACACGACAGTTGTAGTGTACATATCTAGGTACTACATAAACAGGTTAAATGTGATCTATCTAATATCAAATATCATAGTATATAATCTTCCAACCCCATGCTGTTTAGCTATAATTGCTGGGATCCCATAGATTACCTCAGGAACAGAGTGGTAAACGGCCAAAAGTTGTTCTGTGCTCTTAGGGGTTCGTGGGGAGGAATCTGAGGTGCCTGTGGTGGTGGTATTAGTCTCCGATGTAAGGGAATAGTTTGGTGCCCTCATATACAGGTAATGATGTACACGGCCTTCACGAAGGTCACCAGAGCTTGATGCCATGGAAGCCTGAGAAGGGCGCCTGGAGCCTCCTGCAGAGCAATTATAACTAGATCAACACAAATCAACAGATAATATGACAAAGTTATTGGCATAGTGCAAACAGGAAGAAGCTGATGTCCATCTTGAAGGCGTACTGATTGACTGAATCTGCAAGGTAATAGTAATCATGAAGTATGCAGAAACAGAGAAATCATAAAGGGCCTGTTTTTTATCTATCCATTATTTAATGTTAACTAGTCTAAATCTACTTTATGAAAGTAGAATGTAAACAACACAGGATAGTGGAAATTTATATAGGGAATTTATTCTATAAATCCATTAATAAGAAAAAATTCATAATTCAGCACTATACAGGGTGCTAATAATAAAAAGCTCCAAAAAGCCACTGCATATACGAAAGCTACTGATAAAAGAAACTGAATAAAAGCCTAACTGGCGACTACAAATACTGAGTATTAATATCCTTGTACAGAAATAGGTTTAAAAATAATTCTGTACCTGTATTTTTGGAACAACTTATGCTTGCCATTGAGATCAAATAGCTATATCAAATAGGCAGGGGAATGTGAGCTTCTACATCATCTACTGCGTATCTAAATGTGCTAAGGGAATGTGGAGGACTATTTTCAGCCAAAGGGATTCAAAGTAAAAGTAAGATAGAGTGTACAAAATAAATGTTAACCTGAATGTACTAGAGGTCTGCAATAGAAAATCCATTCCATTAGTGAGCAGATCACTGCAAAAATGTACATTAAAATTATCCTGAACTTAAATTCCATGAACAATGGTATATCTACAACAATCATTTAATCATCCTAATCTTTTTTTTAATAAATACTTGTTATGCATCAAGTTATTCTTAATATATGTATTTCAAGGTAAAATAAAGAATAAATCTTTTGGTTCTATCCAGTGATATGGTAATGGAATGGATATCCACTAACTTCTTTTGAAGAATGAAAATTTCTAAATTGTACAGGGATATCTAATGCAGACCTCTAGAATGAACGGAGGCGGGGTCCCTAATGCACACGTAGTACCCAATTGGCTCTCCACGACCTTCTCCAACGACCATCCGTAGCGAAGCTTGTGAAGACCGCCTGGTGCCTGTGGGAGGACACGACGTAGTCAGGTAAACAGAGAAGAACAGAATCAGCAGAAGATGAGAAGTTATGACACTGTGTTATCTCAAGAGTAGATGTGAGCATTTTTAACAAACAGGACTCTTTGATAAAGTCAAAATTAAGTTAGAAGTGACAACTGAAGTCTATGATGGATGAAAAATTAGAAGAGCAATGTATGACTGGATTGGAGAATATGACTACTGACCTGAGAGGAGAGAAGTTAAAGTACAACAGAGGATGAGTATATTGTGAAAAGTAATTCATATCATTAGTCTAACAAATCAAATTTTCAAATAACTAAGAACTATGAAAGCTGAAAAAAAGTGTACATTAGATGTGAGTAAGGGTACAAGGTAGATGCTGAAGGTGAACATTAATATATAGTAAAGAAAGCCACTTGCACATGTCAGAAAATCACCCTAACAAATATAGGAAACTATAAAACATAAGCAGACTAACATATGAGAACAACAACATCAGGAAAGTGAAGATATGTCTATCCATGGCCTCACCTCTTACATTAATGTTTTTCTTGCCTTGCACCACATTACCAGTGCACCCCACTTAATGGCATGGTCCACATTCTTATACTCTATATATCATTGAAACTGTATCGCCATTTATAATTTTTCACTCATTCTGAGTTTCAATATTCTTTCTAGTTCTTTTTAACCCTTTAAGGCATCACAATGTACAGGCATGACACTCACTTAGTTGTGTAGATGTTAATATTGCTATATACATAAAACTTGCTTATTACTGCCAGAATACTGGCACACACTTAGATACTGGCTCTGTAACCTTAGGAATATACTTTACTGTATTTCATTTATCATTTGCTGAGAAGTTTACCAAACAAATTTGTACAAACAGATACATGAGATACAGGATATATTCCTCTTTACTGAAATGAAAAGTTAATACAACATATCACATACATTACTATAATAAACTATGACCAACATGGTCAGCTAACTAAGCATTCTCTCCTTTCTGTAATAACTCCATTCCAAATTACATTAAATGGATCAAGTGCATAACATTTGTAGGAATCAACTACAGAACAGGTACTAGTCCCAACCACAGTGGCTTATAAAATGAAAGAGATGCCAATTTCCTCAGGTAGAAATGACAGAAACATATGGAAAAATGCATCAACAGAAGACTGTCATCCAATATGTAATAAGTCCTACAAGTATGAAATTTCAGCTACTTCTAAAGAACATGCTAAACTTATGAAAGATTCATCATATAAAAATGAATGCTTATGAAAAGAATAAAACAGTAGAAAAATCAGTAATAGAATGGAACACCTTTTAGCACCCCTTCTACATTCAAATGCTAAACTATTCTTTCAATAGCATCAATTTCCCTACTTCTGCATTTTTCATTGTTCATCTTTAATTGCTTCTTTCACTTTCCTGTTAATCTTCATTTACTTTCCCTTTTGTGCATACCAGTCAAGTTAGGCTTTATCCTTTCAATTAACTCCTATTTCCTTGTGGGAAAAAAATGAAAATTGCCATTAGTTAAACATAATTTTTCAGAATTTTTTTTGAGTGATTCTCCTGGGTCTTCAGCACATGGGGTGCATAGTCTGAAACTATTACTTATGAGTTTTCAGCATATGGGGTGCAAGATCTGAAACCATTATTTTTGAGGAAGTTTTAAAAAGTAATACGTTTCTCTGAATGTGGGTAAAGGTGCACATAAGGATGTGAAATGGGGTTTTGAGCATGAACATTTTTTACCTTCTGCAGGGGTATCCTATGAACAAGAGTGAGTCTACATACCCAATAGGAACCAATGTAACCTAACTGATCCTTCTCCAGATGAGGTATACTCCCTTCATCAATATAACAGGTTCTTGTTAAGAAATCTCACCACACTCACACATAGCTCACCTATCTGTGTATGACATCCATTCCTTAAGGCACTTCCTTGATCCCTACATCACTAAACCAGTCCTAAGTTTTTCACTCCTATGCAGCAGCAGCTTACAATGATGAGTATAAGAAATGTAAGAAGGTAGAGCATGACAAAGGAGGATTACTCACAAGACTGCTTTACGAAAGAAAGAGATTTACAATCTTCAAAAATCTATATGCAGTTTATATGTAGTCTTACTCTTGTTCACAAAATGATCCAGCTAATGTAAAGGAAATCATAAGATTGCTTATGTAAATTTTAAGCATACCGAGAAGAAAGAAACTAATATATGTGAGGGAAATCTGTCCATAGGTATCATTCTAAAATCATGGTACTTTCCACAGAATACTACCCATTTAAGCTACTGCCTTTTCTGCAAGCATCATAATGTATTCCACACAAATGGTCATAACATACATATTAGTGCATTTGAACACCTTTTTTATTGTTACTTCTTAATTACTCTGTCCTTTCACCTTACCAGAGGCTTCTTTCTGTTTAGCTCACTCTAATACATTCTTTCAGAATCTTCCTCTACATTCATTCTCAGCATACTTTTACACAAGTGCATTTCTGTCAAGATC
>JAUUDY010440578.1:0-10968 GCA_032361765.1 Panulirus inflatus
GGGACTGAAAATGTGCAAGTGTTTGTCACAGTCAACACTGAATAAAAAAATTGTACCAAGAACAACTGAAAGCATTAAACTAGTATTTTCTGAGGTTCAGGCAAGATAGGTGTCACTTTTGCACATGGAAAATCTTGGGAAGCATGGTTTCAAATCAGAAGTTTCCTACAAGATATAGATGGAAAACAGTGACATTATCAAAATCAAATTGTGTCAAGTACAATATCTAAAATGGGTCTGGACTAATATATACAAGTAAGTCAGACCAGCCATGATGAGGCAAATATGTAGGCCTATGGACTTCAGACTCAAACAGCCCAACTTTTCAAAGGAACAAACAAGTTTCAAACACAGTTGTAAAACAGAAAAGCCTCACAAACCATTGCAAATTATGAACGAACAGCAATGTTAAATCTGATTCACACTGAAGATTTACTGAAGTTACTTGGTGAGAAGTGTCAATAAACCAAACTTTAATCTCTAAAAAATATGTTTAAATGGGATGAGAATCAACAATGAGGTCACCACAATGCAACTAATACAATCTAAAAATGATTCAAAGCAACGTCAGCAAAAATAACTACAATAAAATTTTGTGATATTTCATTAATCAAACAGAACTAACTCTGTATCCAAAAGAACAAAGCCAAAATATCAAGTCTTGTACTGATAACTTGAAATTTGGGAGTTATTATATTATAATATCCACTAACCAAGCTAGCAACTTAAAAAATACGCAAGGCATCACCTCATCTAAATTTAGACTGAATTTAGACTGAACAGCAACAAAATAATTCATTATGTCAGGTCTAAAGAAAAAGTAATATAGTTCTTGTGAAGAGTATTACCATCAGACTGAGGCCACTTTATAAATCTGACAAGTAATGACCCCATCTCTAAACCAAATGTTCAGTTTCAACAAAAAGACTCAACACCATACCTGGTACAAACCAGAAAAACAAATAATGAGAACAATTTTGTTAAAACTGTTATCCATTTGAACTGAAGCTGATGGGGGTTGCACCTCTTAAATCTAAGTTGAGCACCAACAAAAGTATACAACATTTAGGTATTTCCAAATACATAGCATTAAGTAATCACAATCTTAATCAATCATCACAAATGTAATGTTGCTCCATTTAAGAAAAAAGATTTAGCATCAATATCAAAAGGAGGAAAAATTAGGAATTTTGACGGATGAAAGGGAATTATGGATGTTATGATGTAAAGAGAAAATCAAATTACAGGAGCCTTATAACTCATGCTGTGTGGCTGAGAATAAGTGTACTCAAATCATTTTTTATTACATCCGATTACAGTGATGATTAAATGTGCAATCTAGCTTTGTCTCTGACTCTGGGCTGAACTTTGAAAAAGGGATTCACCATGTCAAATTTGATCAAAATTGGCCACACCTCAATCAGGCAGTAAATTCTTTTAGAGAGATGTCCCTCTACCTATGAACTCAGGATGAGCACTGACAAAGAGTCGCCATATCAAATTTGATCAAAATCAGACATAATGTACAAGAGCTTTCATATGACAGCATTAAGTGACAGGCTGAAGGATGAAAACATTCTGCATGTTCTCTTACTCTTTAAGATGATATGGAGGCCTGAATACTCAAAACTAGCTTGATGAAAGCTCATCAAAGTATCATATTGGCATGCCTGAGCGTTATCAAGATGTACCGCTGATTATTCATTGAATGGTAAAACCTCCCAGGCATCAACCGGTGAAATCTAGAAGGATCACATGAGTGTACCAAAAGCTTTATGTCCCACTGACTATCAATAGTATAATCTCTTGTGGGATGATCAGTAAAATTTCCAATGAGTAAGAATGGGGAATGAAAAATATCTATAAGGAGAAAAGAAAATAATATGATGAACACAAACAAGAATGACGGCTTTCACGGACCTTGCAGCTCCGCTGCGAGAAGAAAGCTGAGTCTTCCTGTTGAGTCTCAGACGTGTGGAGATGGTTGGCATCTGAAATGTTCTGGGAAGATTCTGCATGCGCCACCTTGCTCTGAATGCAGGACAAGGCATACATGATACAAGTAGACTGATAAATACATAAAACTGCTTTTGAAATAATTAGACATAGGTAAAGCTAACTGCTGTGATGTTTCTTGAGGATGCAAGTTTATAACCATCCCCAATAAATAAAGATAAAAGTATCAAACCTCCCAGTAAACCATAAGCCATAATTTGCCATGCCTTTTGTACAACTCTATAGACAGGAAACCTTTCATACAAAGTGAGAGAACATTTATGAGCAACATGATAAGCTCAATCAAGAACAAATCTGGCAAAAGAATACTGGAAAATGACATACTATGTCTTTTGTCTTTTAACATAATTATGAAGAGGAGACTTAAGTAAAGATCACTAAATGATGGGCACATACCTTAAGGTATAATACAATTTAAGTTAGAGCTTTGAGGGTATAAAACAGAATTGGCTTCTAAAAATCTCTTAATTTTATGGGGGTAATATCAAGATGCATCCATGCATTTAGTTTTCAAATACAATACTATACAGCACCAACTTGCACAGAATAGATGAAATCTGATTAATGAGACTAAACAATAATGATGCAAGAAACACAAGTGAGAAAACTCTTACAAAGATGCAAGGACAAAATCCTTTTACACTGGTATAGCCTCATAATGTGTATGGCAAATGACACTCTATCTATGGCAGTGTGAGGTAGTGTAAGGTGAAGAGGTAGACTTAAATCATGTGGACAGATGCAATGATTAAAGTGTTTTGAAGCAAAGATATTTCCAATTAGGATGCCAAGGGAATGGTTTTTGAATGTACGCAATGGAAGCAATTTCTGTATGACAATGAAGACATGAAGACATAAATGAAGATGCAAATCTCACCGAACGGTGCACACAATGGAAAACCAATATGTGCTCATATCAGTGTAGATGATGATTCACTTCAGTATAATGAAAGTGAGAATATATGTACATGAACTGAAAGGATGAATACACTTAACTGATAACTTGAGAATGGAAACAGTCAAAGACAAGAAAGATAATGGATAACATGTAAAATCTTAAAGTAGTATATCAACAGTCCACTCCACATGTAATGTTTCTGGTGGTACATAATTCAAATCCACAATTATATGTTTGCATTATCACTAGATTTTCTTAGGTGAGGCTCATTAATAGATTAGCAATTTTATGGAAAAAGTTCAAGTTTCAAAATTCAGTTCCAGTACTTGTTTACGAGTCTAACCTCACACTACATCCACAGATATAATTTACGTAAAAGGAGTTGATGCTAGCTCACTTAAAATGGAAAGAGACATTTATATCACTAAGAATCCATTTTTAAGGGTCCTAGGCACCTCTGTTCATTACTAAAGATGACAAATTCAAATATTTCCCATTATCAATAAGGAGATATTTTTTTCTAAAGTTTTTAAGTTTGCCAAATATCCAGACTTTAAATAATTTCATCTGAACTTAATCCACTTATCTGTTTACTTGTATGGAAAACTGAAACTGGCCTGAAACCTATCAAGAGAACACCCCAGGAGACATCTGAAACAACACTTCACAGAGCATAAAATTACAAACAACATTTAGGCATTTCAAAATATTCCTCAAGCGTACAATGCAACTACCACAGTCAGGAGCCTGAATTTTTTTTTTTTTGCTCAACTGCCCTAAACTCTGACCCCACAATGACACACAAAACACCACCACTCTTTACAAATGTGGTCCTGTTTTGTGGACATGGCTAACTTTCTGAATGGTGCAGAATCCACAAAGAATATAAAAGGGACTCCAGGGGGTAGCAAGGTAAGGCAAGGTGTATACATCATAAAACTAAAATTCAATTACTTAGCAAACATAAGTTCCACCACTTTTAATAAATCTGAAATCTACGATCTTAAGACACATACCTAGCTGCCGAAGAGCAAGCACGTAGACAATCTGCTAACAGGAAAGGATAAGGCATTGTCTCTGACAAGTATTTTGCCTGAGTAATGATAAAAGTTTCTTTCTGCCACTAAATACTTGACCTAACTGGCAATCTTTGGTACACTGAGACTGTTTTTAACCCTTTAATAAGTGGTCCACATCAAGTGTTGAGCATTATGGGAACAACAGCATTCAACAAATAACATTCTAAATTTCGCATTCCTTGTCTAAATATCCAGTTGACTTATTTCACCATCAACCTATATACATTACTTCCATTGCCAGAAATGCATGGGGGGAAAATTACAACTACCATTATAGGTGTATGGACATTGGTAGGTCTTGCATACACAGTGACTGTGCAGAAAAAATTAGACTGTTCAATGACCCAAGTGATTAGGTGGAACACTTATCAAGTGTATCACTATCAGATGATGACGAATAAAAACATAAGAAATGTAAAGAATGAAGAGACCGATATTTACAAGATAACATGAGGAAAAGGGATGCCAACACCCACATCCTGCACCGTCCTTGCCTTGGGCTTTGTTTACGCGAGAAAATTTATGTACCAACTGCACCTAGTTTTCTCTTTTATGTAATCCTTGGGTGATAAGGGACTTGCATATTTCAAGAGAAAAACACCTTCAATATCCTGCTCAAACACACAAAGCCACTCTTTTTGCTCATGCTCATTTTAATATGATCTTTGTAACATCATTAAACATTCCTGTTATTCACTACCAACACTGTACCTGTGTATAAGAGTACACTGTGAAATCAAATATAAGAGAAACAAGAATTAAATCTCCTATATTCCTCCCCATACATGTCAGCCATTTTCATTTTCTTTTTTCAAAAGTATAAAATTTCAAAATGTATTTACGCTATTCACCAACAATGCTGGGCTTATTCATTAAATTCGATTGGAGTATGACATTTAGTTCAAGAAAATGAAAACATCTCGAAGTCCTCTCATTTCATTAGGAGCTGCCAGAATTGTCAACCAAACTGCCCTCAGCCCACTCACTTAGTAGTGGACCAGGTTAACACATACATATCTATATAACTTTCTGAATAGTTTCTCTTACTAATGTATCATTTCCTATAGGAAATATAATTTCCTTGTTTTTTTTATGCATATACCATAAGTAACATTTTCCATATACCATAAGTAACACCATTTCATGTATGGCAGGGCGCCGAGGGAGATGGATGAAGGCAGGAAGTATGAATATGTACATGTTTATATATGTATATGGCTGTGTATGCATATGTATGTATATGTTGAAATGTATAGGTATGTATATGTGCATGTGTGGGTGTTTATGTATATACATGTGTATGTGGGTGGGTTGGGCTATTCTTTTGTCTGTTTCCTTGTGCTGCCTTGCTAACGCGGGAGACAGCGACAAAGTATAACAAATAAAATTAATAAAATAAATCATACAAAATACACCACTTGGAAACAAAGATCATGTAATGATTAAGTATGATTATGTAGAAAGCAAGACAATGAAAAGGACGGAGATGAGATGGCTCTTGAGGAAGGGATACGATTATGGAAAATAAACAGAACAGCAATTTCTATGATAATGTAGACTAAGAAATGGAGCTCAGTAGCCAGAAAACATGGTATTTTGGTAAAAAGTTCTGTGAAATTTCCAATGAAGGATGGGAATGTCTACTGCTAGCCTTGAATACAGAAGGAAGGTTAAGAAAGAGGGAAGGAAAGATTAATCAGAGATGTCAAAAAGCAAGGAAGATTTTGAGATGTGCAGTGATGATGATATAAGTGACACTCCAGTCAGCCAGCTTCTGTAAGGTATAAGAGAGCATGGAATGAATGTATCAGAAGGAGAAAGGAGGAAGAGAGAAATTCTGAAAAGAATTTTATGAATAAGGCAGCTGAAAATCCAAAACTTTTCCATAAATTCATCAGGAGTAGTATGGCACCTAATCAGGTCGAGGGATTCAGAGGGAAGAATAATTGAGGATGATATAATGATATGTGAGGAACTGAGTAACAAATCCAAGAGTGTTTTCATAGCAAAAGACACTATAGCCCCATCTCTAGTGATATGTGGTTGGGTTGGGGGGAGCTTTAGAAAACACTGAGGTAGCCAGAAAAGATGTTCACAGAATAATAATGTCATGACCCATACATGCATGGTTCACGATTCAGATGAAATTTCAGTAAATGTGCTGAAGATGTGTACAGATACTCTTGACAGACCTCTTGGAATACTATTCAAGATGTCAATGGAGTCTGCAGAGGAGAAATTACCTAAGTGAGAAGCAACAGAATTGTAGGGAAAGGAGGTCATGTGTAATGAACCTCTTAGATTTCCATGAGAGAGTGAGCATCGTCTTAGACAAAAAGGAAGGCTGGGTAGATTGTTTATGTCTTGACTGCTCAGAGTCTCACATTAGGAAAATAGTAAAGGAGACAAATCATCTTCTGACAAATATCAGAACAGCTTTCAAGTATATAGGGAAGTAAACAATAAGCATGGGCAAAACCAGAATTATGCTTCTCAGGTTTGGTCACTGCACCTAAGGAAGTGCAGAATGCTAATAGAAAAGGTTCAGAGAAGAGGACAAGAACAAAGATGGTACCAGAATTAAACAAACCAATTTACAGGGAAAGGCTAAAGGCTTTAAATTTGCCCACTTTAGACGAGAGAAGAGTGAGGGTTGACCCGATTACAACCTTTAAGTTTTTAAATCAAATCGTTGATCAGGACTGTTCTTTGAGAGATGTAAGAATTGAACAACCAGGGAACATAATGTGATGTTAAGCAAAAAACTTATAAAGAAAGATGTAAAGAAGTAATTTTACAGTATGAGTGGTGGATGAAGTGTTAATGCAGAGAGCATATATGAATTTAAGATGTACAATAGGAGAGATGGGATCCTATGAGCACAAAACTCCCTCCCTGCAGAGTACAGATAGGTAATTACAGACAGACAGGAAGACAACAAAGAATTAAGAAAACTGTGTTATGGGGGAAAGGCTGGGGCTTTAAAATGCCCACCTGGGAAAAGAGAAGAATGAGGGATGACCTGAGCTCAACCGTTTTTTTTTTAAAACAGTGAACAGTTCTACAAGAGATGTAGGGAGAGAGCAGCCAGAGGATGAAACATAAAATTACATACAGAATTGTCAAACACATGTAAGGAAATACTCTGAAAGCCCATAAGATTGGTGTATGAATGGAACATGATGACTGAGGATATGATTAATACAGATGGCATGCATGGATTTAAAAAGTTGCATGATAGCAGAGAATGTTTCAGAGACTGAACCCCACAGGTGTAGAGCTTCCTCTCAGTACTTTACAATTAGGTAATTATGACTCACAAGAATAGAGGTCAAAATAACACTTACAGAAGAGGAAAATGGCAGCAACATCACAGCAGCCAGAAAAGGATGATTGGAGGGACATGATGCTCTCTTATCTCTGTCTCATTATTTTGGCCACTGCTTGTGTAAGCTGTCTGTGTCTGTCCTATTTAAGAAATAAAGCCATAGTATACAACTAGTGGCTGCCTCTTGCAGTTTATTTGTGGAAACAAGTAACATAAAAAGTGACCTCAAATAACGTAATTGGGAAGCTCTCTTCCTTCATCTTTCCCTCTTTCTATAACCTTTCTGCCTTTAAGAATTGGCTCTGCAAACATCTGAGGAGCTCATACAAATCTCAGCTGTATTCTTTTTCTTATATTCATTATTTTGCTTTTCATATGGGATACCTGCGATTGGGACTCTTTTGCCCATGCCATATCAGCTACTGTACAAGAAAAGCCAAATATCATTTATGATGGTATTTCCACCATTTATGATATGAAGAAGCAGTGTGATAAACTCATGAAATTTCATACTAAAACTGACATTAGGTTAATCATGAATGGCTTTGTCATCAACTTACTGAAGACATGCCAGCTTCTTAACCAGGGTTTATTGAAAAAGCCAAAACGTTTCATGATGATTTGAAAATTATTGCAACATGGAAGTACTCTTTAGGGTGGTTAAGGATAGGCTTGACATTGTCAAATTAAAGATTAAAAACTGTCTGCCACTAACAACATCTTAAGTTTGTGAAGGATTAAGAAATCAGGCCTGAACTAATGCACATGATGCAGTGGAAAATACTTGTTTTTTTGGGTGTCTCCTTCATAAAATACTTGTTGGCACAGAAACAAAGATGGTATATATGGTCAGAGAGTTAAAAGAAAAGCATTCTGTTCTCATTGGTACAAATACTCGTGGCATGCATAAATACAAACAACTTCTGATAGCGTTTAGCTTCGTATGTTTAAAGGAATGAAAATTATGATCATACTTGGATTACTCAGGGTTCGAGCATTGTTGGTTCAACCATGATTTTGAACCCAAGTCTTTCATGGACTGCCATAAAGCAGGACTGTCACACATGGATGCTGAAAAGTGGGCTCCCACAAGGTGATGGGTTTGTTTTGGGTTTAAAAGTGGCAGAAATGCACCAAGAGCAGTACACAAAGGGCTATACATCTATAATACATTGGGCATAAATGGCTGTGGTTCTTTAAATGGCTCACTATATTTCTCATATATTCAATACATACTTGCAATTTTGCTAGTTTCCCCCACCCTGGTGAGACACATGTTTGTATCCTGGACAGCACCTAAAGGATCAACTGTGATTAAGTTTCTTTTTTATCCTTTATTTCTAACCGTGAAGATAAGAGGAATAAATTAAATAGAGATGAATACACAGCACATCTTGTTGCAATATTACTGACAAATGTTACTAAACAATGGTCTGGAGAGCTGAGTCTGTTTATTTCAAATCATTGTTGAATGTGCTGGAGTTTTACTGTACAATTAAGGACAGTTAGGAGCAGATACAATATTTTTCTCTTTTCTAACTATTATGCAGTTGCTCCTTAAGCAGAATCTGCACTCATGTTCACTAATGGATGAAGAGGGGAGGTTAAACTGTTTCAGATCAGATGTGTGAAACTTATATACCTTTTGATGAATTCATCAAAATCTAAGCAGTTTATAAGACAACACAGAAACCTCCATGACTTTTCTCTTGGCTTGTCTATCATAGCTTGTTTCATGGCTTGTCTCATGGCTCTTATACCATAAACTGTCTCATGGTTTGTCTATCATGGCTTTTATACCATATCATGTTTCATGGTGTGTCTGTGATGCCTTGTCTCATGGCTTGTCTATCATGGCTTGTCTGTCCTGGCTTGTTTCATGGCTTATCTCTCATGGCTCGTCTCATAACTTATTTCATGGCTTGTCAATCATAGCTTGTCTATGATGGCTCATCTATCATGGCTTGTTTTATGGTTTGTCTCTTGGCTTTTCTGTTATGGCTTGTATCATGGCTTGTCTCATTAACAAAACGTTAATTCAAGAGTGGCAAAGGATTCTCTGAGTCAAAGCTAGTCAGCTTTTATCACACTATTTACCTGATATAGTTAACTTTGTCCCCATTTACAAGGAGTGGATCAAAGGAACATAGTGTCTTAATTCATTCAAACATCCTTAAATCATGCCCAGTGTTATCAAACAGACAGGCTTCCAGACTATCATAAACTCTTCTTACTTATTTCCTCTCCACAATGAGTTGATTAAAACTGAGATTGATATCATTCAAAAACCTCTACAAACCTCTATGAACACATACACATAACATCTTTAATGCATAATCAGTATCATTCCTTTTAAATAATCCATGTAAAAGAAGTTAAGTAAAAGAAGTTCTAAAACATTCTCTGAATACTGCCTTCATGTTTCACTTTTTTCATGCACATCTAGGAATTCCTTGGTCAATTCCCTACATTTAGAATCATTATTCATCAGGATTTTTCTGTCATCAGGCAGGATTTGTCATTTTATCCATACCCTCCTGAGTGTGACCACATAACTCTCACTACATATCTGAATTCACCAAATCTTTTCAGATTATATTCAATAAAAATAATATGATTTTTCTTTCATATACTTTTCCCATTGTGCTGGTTAACTTGCTGGTCCAAAGATCCAATAATTTACCAAAGGCATTCTTTATTGTTTACTAACTGTGAGTGATTTGATTTAACTATGTCTAACTGATTGCTGTCCACCAAATCTAATTTTGAGATTTTCTGTTTCTGTCTTAAAAACAGTACAGTAAGTTTAGGCAAGGTAGCGTTATATGCAAGACAATGACAAACAATGTTGGAACTGACATCAGAGTCCCACTGTGTTTTACCCAAAGGCACACCAATGAAATAAATGAAATGGTAAATTACTACATGAGGTTATAAACAAGGCAATATGTTGTGTTAGTGACAGAACAATTGGGGAATTTATTTTGAGTGAACAGTCAAAGGTGTAACCCTTAAGCTGTGCAATCGGTCCTGAGAGACTTTTTTCTGTGGAAAAAAATTGAAAGAAAAAATCTTTTTTTTTAAACATGTACTGGTATGTTATCCATAAGTAAAGGCACACCATAGAATAATACTACATCCTGTAAATGAATAACTTTTTTTGCATATTTAGATATATCAAATCCTCCCCCACAATGATTTGGGGGTGTGGAATATTTTATTTCAGGATGATCCTCATGGTATACTAAGACCTTCAGGCATGTGTACCAAGGTACTTCCTCACTAGGTAGTAACTCAAGATGAGAGACACCCATAAAAGGGATAGATTACAAACATGGATGAACTGAAGAAAAATCACTAGTGTCAGACAGCACTAAATGGGCCTGAACAACATGTTCAGCTCCTGCCTTGACTCCAAAAGGAAACACCAATACGGTGTAAACCATGGATACAGTCCAAGGGGCTAAATAACTTTTAAACAATTTTAAACTGTAGATGAATAAATACAAACAAATGCACTGCCCAAGAGAATGAAGCGGTGAATATGCACACAATGGACTTTACCAGTAGGAATAACGTAAATAGTTACTGAACAACTAGCCCCTCACAAACAACCAATTTAGACAAGGAATCAAGACAATGACAAT
>JAUUDY010440910.1:0-10963 GCA_032361765.1 Panulirus inflatus
TACCTCCCTGACAACCCCATCCATAAACAAATTAAACAACCATGGGGACATCACACACCCCTGCCGCAACCCTACGAGGTTAAGTGAACCACTTTTGTCTTGTACACTGAAAACAAGAATAATTATCTCTCTATCTATCAGTACATAACTACCTTGTGTCCAGCTTCGAAAAGAATGGTCACGGCAACATCAGCCATACAATGTTCCAGTAGATCATGCTACTCCTACTTGAGCATCTGCCCATTTACTTTTTATAAGAATTACCCCAACCACAGTGCACCAGGAACAAATAAATGGTCTAATATGCTCACATTCACTCTCCAGTAATATGTATCAAAACCATAGTCCCCTCCACAACCTGGCCCAACAGCCCTTTCCAAAGTTTCCTGCAACTGCTCCATTTGCCTTGGTTCAGCCCACTGAGAACACATCATCCCTTGTATACCAAACCTCTCCAATTTACTCTATTCCTTCTATGTCCAAACCCTCCTGCATGTTCAGGCTCAGAACCTTCAAAGCATATTTCACTCAATCCTTCCACCTCCTTGGTTTCCCTTTCTAACTTATTCACACATTTCTGATATGTATACCCTCTTTGTCATCCTCTATTAATATGTCAACACCATTTAACCACATCCTCTTCAACTCTCCCATACATATTCCTCTTACTATCAAACGTCTCTCATATTCTATCAGTTCTTATTCAATCCATCCTCTCACAGTAGTAATGTCCTCAAACATTTACTTTCCAACAAATCCACCGTCTTTCTCTCTCTCCCCCCCTCTCTCTCTCTCTCTACGTAAACATATAATTACATATCTTATCATACTTGATCTCCATTTCCCGCTTCAGCGAGGTAGCGCCAGGAAACAGATGAAGAATGATATACATATTAACATAGACAAATATACAAACATATACATACACAGACATATACATATATATACAAGTACATATTCATACATGCCTTCATCCAATCCTGGCACTACCCCACCCCAGAGGAAACAACAAGCTAGAAAAGCTGTTTTTTGAAGATGGCTACACAAGCGCATATGAAGTGATTAACAATTGTGAGGGCTTTCTACCTTGCACTGGACCAGTGACAAGAATAATGTTCACAGAATGTAAGAGAAAATGGCAAAGGAGTGTTGAAGACAGCCTGCTAGAGGTAAGGAATGTGGTGTGGCTTCTAGAGAGGTTATATATATAACCTGTAGCTTTACCTTCATCTTCCTGCAGGAATCCTTGTAACTTCTCAAAATAGTAGAAAGTAATTTAACTCATTATGAAAACAACTATAATTAGATTGATCAATTTTGTTGGGTGCATTCAGTACAACTTATGGATAACCGAAGTATGAAGTAAATGCTACATAGGTAAATCTTTAAGATAAATTGAAATAGAAGTGAACTTAATACAGCACATCATAAATTACAGGTACAAGTTAAAGAATGTAAGCTACAATAACAGATTTTGTAAAGGCAACTCTTCATTTGGAAGAAAAAGACAGTTGCATTTGGTCACTGTCATACAATTCTAAATCACATACCTCAAAGCCAGCCTGTTTGACCTCATGAGCCCTGACTACATGGGTGAGACCATTTTTCTGGAGGAAGTTGTCAAAGGCAGAACGATTAAATACACATGCAGTCTGTCTTTTTTCATTGTAAGCAAATCCTCTGTTTTGTGCCAGTTGCCCTTGGATGGTATCATTCATGTCTTCAGCTCTGGAAACAAAAGAAAGGGTAAGAAGAAGTAGCCTGGAGACGAGAGAAAAGTTACATTCAAGATATCGAGGTCTGGAGTTGAGAAAATGTCCCAATCATGGGGCTCCTGATTGTCTTGTCAAAACCTCCTTGAGGGAAGTCAACATGTCTGATTTTCTGAAACTAATATATGCTATATCAAAGCCAGGTTCTTCCTTCATCTTCACTAGTGACTTGCACTTTATAACCCTACAATCACATGTCATTTGTGGGGAAGTTAAAGGAAGAGTGACTGGAAGCATCTTAGCCACCTTCTCCCTAACTGCCTATAACAAGAGCACTGCCTTGTTTCCATAATTTTTTTGACTTTTCAGTAGTAATATAGTCTTTTCGAGTTCTTCGGTATGATGGAGTGTGAAGAGCAAAAGCAAAACACTGATCTGTTGATAAAAATGAGATAAATATGCAAATACTGTAGTGCAGTGGTTCTCAAACACTGCACTACTGTGGTCTGCAGACCACTACTGATTCCAAGCTAATTCTCTACTAGTTCATGCACTTCCCGGCAGAATATAACTATCTTCTTGTAATTACCTCCTTTACATGGAAGGAGTTCTAAACTCAAGAAACCCTGTCTCCTGAACTTTTTATGCCATCAAGTAGCATTTTAAACCTTTGTACACTGCTAGTATTTGCCGTCTCATTGGTTGATTTATTTCAACCATCCAAAACCCTATCACTAAGCTTCTTAACATCCTTTCTAAGTAGCTTTTTACCCAGGTTTTTTCTTCATGGTCTTCTGTTATGATCACTATCATCCAACATTATACCTTCCATTTGCCTATGGTGAATTGCAACAACAATGGAGTCTGTTTACATCCCCTTGCAAGGTGTTGCAATTCTCCTCATTTTGCATGTGTCTCCTGTCCCATACATCATCTGCAATCACACTCAGGTAGGAGTCCATACCTTCTGGTTAGTCATTCAAAAAACAAAGAGAGTAAGTCCCACATGAGAAACCAGCAGTGCAACAATGGTGACCACCTATCTGGAGAAGTCTCCTCTAAAATGTGTTTTTTATTCCCTTCCACTAAGACAATTTATCCATCAGAGTATCCTCCCATTATTCCTGTCTGATCTAGCTTCTTGATCAGCCTCCCATGTGTGTAGTGTTGAATGCTTTCTGGTAGTTCAGATGTGGGCAGAAGAGTTTAGGTACTGTACAGTGCTGTAGTTAACAGGAATTTTGATTTCCACAAAAATCATTAGATCAAATAAGGAAAACTGGGGTTATCTAGCAAACATTTATGTGATTGGTAATGTGAGGTCAGGTGGGTGGCAGTGTAAAGGGTCCATGTTTGAATCTCCTGCCACTAGACAGATGTTAAGTTAAGCCCATGCTTAATATTGGAATGAAATACTTCCCACGTATTCCCTGCATGTCGTAAAAGGCAAATCCTCCCCTCCCGTTTTTTTAATTTTCCAAAGGAGGGAACAGGGAAGGGGGCCAAGTGATAATATTCCCTCTAACGCTTAGTCCTCTGTTCTTAACGCTACCTCGCTAATGCAAGAAATAGCGAATATGTATAAAAAAAACATTGTGAGAAAGGGAGAATGATGAAATAAGCTTATTTGCAAATAACTACACAATGAAATTTGCAATATACTTAAAAACGCTGACGTAGTTTATCATATGGGTTCCTCGAATAGATACGTCAACTTTCTACAATTATCAATTTTCTGGAAACCTCTGATCCTGAGCATTTCAGACATGGGAAAATCAAACTTTTAATAATAATAAAGTCTTTAAGTCTTCACTATATCAAAGTCTTTAAGATACATGTTTAAAGTTATCAAAATTCCATAGTAACATGGAATCCTATTTCCTGAGCATTTCAGACATGGGAAAATTAAACTTTTAATAACTATAATAAAGTCTTTAAGTCTTCACTATATCAAAATCTTTAAGATACAAGTTTAAAGTTATCAAAATTCCATAGTAACATGGAATCCTATTTCATATATTGTATGTGAGGAACACATGAAAAGAAAATCATAAATGAGAAATATCACACTTACGCAACAGGATCATTCCACATCATTTGCCAAGCTAAGTTACTCTGAGCCTCAGGATTTGGTAAAGGACAAGGAATTTTATCAAGCTCATTCAAATTTCCATCTAATTTGGGAATTCCACCATGGATACAGAATATCTGAAAAAGAATTGAAAAACAATTAACTTTTATTTCTTCTTGCAAAAACTGATGAGGCTGATACTGTAAATCATAAATACACAAAAATAATTAAAGGTGCATATATAAGTATACATGGGTATGTGGGCCTGTAAACTGACAGGCAAGGAGAGAATGCTGAATGTCAATCTGCTGAAAGGGCCAGCTGGTGGAATATCTGATTACTTTTTGGTGGAAATGATTGAGAGTTTGTAGTGTCTTTAGGTAAAGATGAAATGACATGATATGCACAGACAAACAGATTGGGGATGAGCAATAAGATTTCAAAGAGTGGTACGGGATGGGTGGATCAGGTGTTAGCTTTGAAAAATATACGTAAAAATTGCTTAGAGCAACAGAATGATCTGTGAGTGGCATTTATGGATCTGGAAAATGCACAAGACAGAGTTGACAGAGATGATTTGTGAAATGTGCTGTGAAATAAGGTGTGGAAGGAAAGCAATTAAAAGCAGTGAAGAGTTTTTAAAAAGAGAGTAAGGCATGGTTGAGAAGGTAGAGATGAAGGTTAGTGGTTCAAGAAGTTGGATCTATGGCAGGGGTGTGTGATATCACCATGGCTGTCTAATCTGTTTATGGATGGGATGGTGAAGGAGGTGACTGCAAGGGTCTTGGAGAGAGGAACAGGTATGCAGTCTGCTGGGGAAGGATACTGGAAGGTGAGTCAGCTGTTTGCTGATGATACAGCACAGGTAGGTTTCAAATGAGAAACAGCAGGGGTTGGTGTCTGAGTTTGGGTGTACATGTAAAAGAAGAAAGTTGAGAGGATATGTGAATAAAAGCAAAGTTATTAGGTTCAGCAGTAAAAGAGACAAGTTCTTTGGAGAGCAAGTTTGAATTGAGAGAACTTGGAGGAACTGGAGTGTTTTAGATACTAAGGAGTGGATATGGCAATGAGTGGAAACAGGGGAGCTGAAGAAAGCCATGGGGTGGGTGAGGGTGCAGATGTCTTGAGTGCATTGAGAAGAAATGTGTGGAAAGAGAGGTCACTGTCTTTAAGGGCAAAGATGGGTATGTCTGAAGGAGCAATAGTCCAGTTGGTTTGCATGGATGTAAAGTATGGGCCTCAGAAAAAAACGTAAAAGACGGGTGAATGTGCAGGTTATGAAATGTTTAAGGCCAATATGTGGATTAAGGAGGGTTCACTGAACAAGAAATGATTGGGTTAGAGAGAGGTGTGGTAATAGGAGGAGTATTCTTAAGAGAACTAAAACTGGCATGCTGAAATAGTTTGGTCACAAGGACAGGATGAGTAAGGTAAAGATGACTAACGGTGTACATGTCAGAAGTGTAAGGAACAAGGAAAAAGGGGAACCAAGTGAGAGGGGGAAGGGTGGAGTGAAAGATGCTTTGAAGGTTTATGGCCTGAACAGCACTGTGGTTTACAAGGGATGACATATGAAGGACATGGTAGGAAGTTTGGGGAAACCAAAGAAAGGTCTGCGGGGACTAATTGTGAACAGAGGGCATTTGGTCTTGGTTTACTATACATGTATGCTGGAGAGTGGACATGAGCAAATGAGGCCATTTCTTCATCTGTTCCTGGTGCTACCAAGCTAATGTAAGAAATGGCAAACATGTACAAAAAGTAAATAATACTGATATCAATAACTATAGCATACACACATATGAATGTATACTTGTAACCAGACTCCACCTGCATGAGGTTATACTGTGTGTGAAAAGTCGACTTCAGCAAGGATGTATCATAATCAATGAATGAAAAGAAGTACAGTCTGGACAAACAACATCTTACTCTAGAGGAACCTACCACTTCCTTACTCCTGTTTGGAGCACAGCCTTGTAGCTGCATGAACAATAAATATGGTTCTTGGGTTACACTGAGTGGGGAAAAAAAAAACTGACTTCTTGAAATACTGCTAAAAATCATAAAAAGGTTACAATGCACATTATTCATTTTTAAACTGACATATCTTTACAGAATTAACTGACCATCAAGTATAACAATTAATATCTCCTCAGCTATTCAACACAGAAGCCATTTCGCTCCATAACTGCCTGTATCTTGAAAAGGTAATTATCCATAACTTGCTGAATCATTTTCGTTATTGTCTGGATCTCCAGAATGTTGCTTATGAATTTCTTTCACTGTTCAAAAGCAAATGCATATGAGCACTTTCAGTACTTTTTGATACCAGCAAATGAAAAGAAGTATCAATTAACTAAAATTTTTCTGTGAAAACCTCAAAGGCCTTTCAATGTACCTATACAGTTACTGAATAATGGTGATAATGCTGATAATATAATACTATTAGTGGAAAAAAGACCTCTTACCTTTTTATCAACAACAGCAGCAAGAGGCATACAATCAAACACATCATTTACAGCATTCCAAACACTTATCCCAAGGCGTTCACCAAACTTCCTTACACATTCCCTGCCGGAAGAAATTGGGATTATAAGAATTTCTCACCTCTATCATTATCATCAATACACATCACAAATGATCATTATCCTTTTAAAATTTTTCTTTACATCATTTATCATCTTTCTTTCTTTTATACATATTCGCCATTTCCCACATTAGCGAGGTAGCGATAAGAACAGAAAACTGGGCTTAGAGGGAATATCCTCACTTGGCCCCCTTCTCTGTTCCTTCTTTTGGAAAATTAAAGACGAGAGGGGAGGATTTCCACCCCCCGCTCCCTCCCCTTTTAGTCGCCTTCTACGACATGCAGGGAGTACGTGGGAAGTATTCTTTTATCTGTCTACCTATAATTACACCAGCACCTCTTTCTGAAAGAGTCCTATTGTTACCCAAGACCAATTTCATATGGGTTATTACTGCTCAACTCTTTGACACACTCAGAAGCAGGGACTGGATGTACTCTTTTCAAGTGAGTTCTCTGACAAGACTGTACTCTATTTCATCAACTGATGATGATACAGCCTCACAACCTCACCAAAAGAAACTTTTCTGTCACAGCATAATCTCAAGCATTTTTTTTTTCATACTTGATCGCTATTTCCCATGTTAGCAAGTTAGCTCCAGGAACAAACTAAGAAAGGTCATATCCACTCACATCCATTCTCTAGCTGTCATGTATAATGTATCAAAACCACAGTCCATAGTTTATCCCAGATGCTTCACATGCCCTGGTTCAGTTCACTGACAAATGACACAAGCAAGGCATGTGGTGAGCACTACATGCTAGCCCTGCGTTTTTGGCAAAATCTCTCCTCAGGTACTCACACTAAACCCAAGTAGAGAACTAACCATGATGTAGATTTCATGTGTGGGAAAGGTTTTAGTTGGAAAACAGTGAGAAATGTGAAGTAATGGAAATGTACAATGGAGAATTTACAAAAAATACCCTGGTACATGGAGGAAATTTGTTGTAATAGGCATACAAACAAATAACATATTTCTTAGCAAACAGATATAACTTGCTGACTTATGAGGTGGCCAAACCAACTTAAATCTTTAAGCCAATGTTCTTAACACATTACTACTGCATAGCTGAAACTATAATGAGAGGATACCTAGAGTACAGCATCTGGAGAAGATTCTGCGAATAACATTCCACTTTGAATAAGGGCACAATAGTCATTAAGAAAATAAAAAAATTGAAAGGTCACTTTTTTTTCTTTCAAACTATTCGCCATTTCCCGCGTTAGCGAGGTAGCGTTAAGAACAGAGGACTGAGCCTTTGAGAGAATATCCTCACCTGGCCCCCTTCTCTGTTCCTTCTTTTGGAAAATAAAAAAAAATGAGAGGGGATTTCCAGCCCCCCGCTCCCTTCCCTTTTAGTCGCCTTCTACGACACGCAGGGAATACGTGGGAAGTATTCTTTCTCCCCTATCCCCAGGGATAGAAATATCTATATCAAAAATCATTATATTTCGAAATATATATACAGCTAAGGCTGTATCATACAGCTTTCTTGCTTCCTCCTTTGGCCTGAAGAATAATAAAAATGTGTAATCTAGGGTTATCTATAGCATTAACATTCTAATATTCTTGATGTGCACAGCACAGTATTTTGTAAATGTTTAATATTAACAAAAAATTTTGTGATGCAATATATCAATATACCATAAGACCATGAACTTTTCTGATTATATGTATTCATCATAAAGGTAAAACACCACATATCTCCAATGCATCCATTATTTCTGCCTGCATAGTCTTTACTGTATTAAACTGTCAGTTCTTAAAGTTGATGCAGATAATCCACACATAAAAAATATATATATATATATTTACAGAACCCTGCACAGTACTGCATATCATTTTCTATACCTACCTGCTTCTCTTACCTTGGTAAGGTAGCTTCACAAAGAAACTAACAATGGCCTCATTTGCATAAATCCATACCCAGGCCCCAGAGAATTTGTCTATTTTTTCATTATTAACATCACTGTATTATCATTACTTTCTCACCATTTACAAGGTGGTGCCAGGGGTGGAAGAAAAATGGCCTCATTTGTTGACATCCTCTCTCAAGCTGTCAATGTAGAATGCATGGAAACCAAAACCCCTTTTCAAAATCAAAGACTTGCAGGCCTCTCCATGGTTTCCCCAGACCAATGAATGTACCCTAGTTATTATCATTAGGTGTTATCATTATCATTTTCTGCTTCCATGGCATCACTCACAGCAATCATTGTCATTATTACCATACAACCCTACAAACTATTTTATGGGGCTCCTGCATCTCTGAGGTTGCAACTCATTTAGAGGAGGAGAAATGATGGACTCCTTTTGAGCAAAAAGGTCCTCAACAGGACCATACTCCTTTCCTTCCAAAAATGATGTTGTGCAGCTTCAACAAAGGAGACTTCTTGCTCTCAATGTAATAACCAGCAAGTGGAGTCCAGAAACATGTACATCAGTGTTTGTGTATTTACTGTATATAATCTATACATATTTTTATACTTACCTGTGATTTCCAATATAACACTGTGTGTGTTATATTGGGGGAGTGTCAAATACTTTGTTGATATTTACTGCATATAGCACTGTGTGTGTGTGTGTGTGTGTGTTGGGGGGGTTTGTGGTTGATTGAAGCCTTCCAGAATATGTTGTGAGAGGTCAATGGGTCTGAAACCATGCTGTGTGAGTGAGAGTGGGACATTTTTCTTTTATTCTGCTCTGGATCAGTTTTCCACAAAGTTTGGATACAGAGGACAGAAGTTATGTGGCACTTGGAAGAGGGAAGTTGGATGGTTTTGAGGTTTCTAGGAATCGTATTATGTTGGCAAGTTTCCAGATGTTAGATATATATATACAATATAAGGTATACAGGGAGGCTGCATAATACTAGTATAAACACTAATACAGCTGTACAATTACATTATTCTCATCATTATAATTACTATAATTTTCATTATTACTAATATCATTATTACTACTATCATCATCATTATTATCACTATCATTAACATTATTATTATACCCTGCAGCTAAAGTCTACATGCGAGAGTGAAACTGCTGTTCTGTTTACCTGTTTCTGATACTACTTTGCTGTAGTTAAGAAATGGCAACAAGTATCATACATACATATATTACACAACCTAAGATCTTTTTATTGGGAGCTCATGCAGCGTCACAAAGAAGTATCGAAATGATAAGACTGCCTTGGATTGAAAAGGTCCTTGACAATATTGTACTCTTTTCTATCCAATGACAATGGTACAGCCTTACCAAACAATTCCTTGTAAATCAACCTTACAATACATTTTTCCTTACAAAATAGGTCTATATTATTCAAGACAAAAAAATATCTAAACAATTAGCAGCTTCTTTGCTGGTGTAGGACAGCGTTCAGTAGACGAAGGAGTATTTGGGTTGGCAGCATGGATACTCATCTGTGTAAGTACATGATAATCAAAGTTTTTTAGTAAGGATACTCATCTATGTAAGCACATGATAATTATGTTTTTTTTTTCCTTGAACAATTCTACTCTACATACACCTAATCACATCACACACCATGTTTTTTCCAGGCATGATTTCACAGTACATGCATATCATTTACATATATATATATTACATGCTATACACATGTTTACATATGTTATCATATATATTTTATTAATTTTCATACCATTTATACAGAGCAAAATTTCATTTACATCAATAAAAGAAAAAATCAAATCTTAATTTTCATTAACATAGAAACACATATTGTACTACATAAAGTTTCATTTACTTAAAAGACAAAAATAGTGGGCATATAAGTCTGATATCAAACCAAGTTGATGTACCAGTATTTAAATTCTCATTAATCAGGATCTCTGGAAGACTGGGATGCAGCCTATTTCTCCAGCTGTGCCAGCAGTGTCACCTGTCTCCCCAGCAGGTACTCTGCAATGACTGATAATTCAAAGAATGGCTGAATAAAATTGAAAAGCTGAGACATGCACTATGATATGCTTCCATCTACTGACAAACACTGCATTTGATGGATGCACATTCATGTTTTGGATTTAAGTTCAAAACAAGACAACCTAGACATGGCTCAGCAAGCCAAAGGCTGTGTCTTTCCCATTTTACAAGACCCCATCTCCTTGTGGTTATATGACAAGTGAAAATTCACCTTTAACGAGACAGTATCATCGTCTGTCTATTGACGAAACGAAACACGTTCCTCGTCCAAGAACCTCCTCGCTTCATAGGATTCCATCCTGTGTCCCAATCCCTCTTTACCTGGTTCTTGTCTTTATGTCGATCCCTCATGATCTTCGAATCCAAGTAAGACTCTAGGATTTCATGTCATACTGCATTCTCTGTTCTCTAACGTGGGACAACATCTGACGATCGGAGGATCAAGTCGGCTTGAAACACTTAAACAAACACGATAGACACCTTGTATTTTTACACTCTATGGCCAGCTGCCTTATCAAGGTATCTTACACTCGATACTGGGTGATTTACACGTAACACCTCGGGAAGGTAAAAGTTTTACATCCAATGGTACTTTTTTTTTCATCTACCCCTTGATGTTGTGGCAATGAAAGAATTATACCCGACCTCTTGCGAC
>JAUUDY010441021.1:0-10963 GCA_032361765.1 Panulirus inflatus
AGAGAGAGAGAGAGAGAGAGAGAGAGAGAGAGAGAGAGAGAGAGAGAGAGAGAGAGAGAGAGAGAGAGGAAAGAAAATGGGCAAAAAACAAAACGTCTTCCTCTGGAGACATGACACAGGTAATGGAATAAATAATAAGAAGGAAAAAAGCAGAAAGTGAACCGACACACAAAAATGTTTTGCAATGAATTCCTTTCTTGTGACAGAGATTATCTATATCCCAGGATGGTGTGCAACAAAATATAAACCGTCTCTTTTCTTTTTTATTAACGACTTGAGAATGACAGAGTCTCACACGACCTGGCCTGGAGCACACACAGGTGTTGTCACTCCTTTAACAAGTCCATCAGACCTTGTTTACACTCGACACGAATGTGGTAGTGATCTTGTGCCACATCACTCTCGAGGACACTTCTTCACAAGAACCTGGCACTTCACACCACTGTTCAAGAATCTTATAACAACAGTCAAACTCAAGGCGTGCTCATTATGACACGCAATGATGGTAAAGATCATGCTTTGGCTTGAATCAATTGTCTAAATGAAGACTTTTGAGCACTGGAAGAAGAAATTTAGAGGCTTTCATATTCTTTGGGTCAAACTCGTCGAGAACAACAACGCCTTGAAGGATGGGGTGAGTCCTCTCAGACTTGGCTATGAAGGACGTGTGGAGGAGCCCGAAGTACAAGTGACACGGGACGAGAGGAATGATCGACCTCCCATCTGTCCCACTCCTGGACCACTGACACCGTCCACTGCCAGGAGTAGAGAAAGGACCTGCAGAGGAACAGAGTGTACACAAGGGCGATCCAACAGTCCTTCAGGGTAATATAAGAATCTATTTGACATGGGCTTCAGTCAAATCTGAGCTTTAAACCACAGACAGGAGCTGACCTGGACAAGCTTTCTCTTCAAATAGGCTATTTACTGCATAGAAGAAGAGGAAGAATATTCTTGTCGAGTGATCAAAAAAGGAGAAAAACAATCATTCATAAGGAACGTAACAACTGAGATCGATATAATCCTTGAGACGGATGGTAAGACAGAGATATGGTGGCCTCTAGAGACAAATGAACCAACTCACTTTAGCTCCAACAATGAAATAAATGAAGCTTCGAAAAAGGGAGTTCATTTGCCTCGGGGGTACCGTGTCGATGGCGAGAACTCCAACCCTGCTCTAGAGCATCAGCATCAACAACTCCACGAATAACAAAGGAAGAATCGTGATGGAACACACATAATAAACACGAATCTCTGAGCACAACACTAACACTGGACGAATGAATCCTTTCGAACTTCAACTGTCTTTAGGAAATGAAGAGTTCACGAAATTAGTCCCCTCATATTAACGACTAGTTCCCATCTTCTTTTCTACTGAAATGGTCCAACAAAAGATTCAACAAGCCCCTAGAAGAATCCAATCCGGCTGTCCATCTGTAACAGCGAGACGGGTCGTGCATCCAGACCCATCCTGGCAGAGACCACTTCCTGCTATATCATAACGTATGAAGATACCAGCCAATACTCGTCCTTGTATCACTGCAAATGGTACGCCTAACGTGATTTTCATACGGGAACTGTGTGCTGTGCTAGAGTCGGATCCGCGCTGATATGATAACAAATGATGTTCTTTCGAAGAAAGGTAAAGATCCGATCCTAGTTAGTACCGCTCAAATGAGCTCCCAGGAGCATGAAAGAGGCCAAGGGCACAAGAAGATCAATGGAGATTTTTCTTCAAGGAGAGACGAAGCAGTTTTCCAAAGATGCGATATGTGAGGAAGATCTACCGATGATATTTTTCGGAGTTGTCGATTTAGGAGGCTCGGAAGCAGTGTGGTAAATATCATACCCCCGAGCGGCGAATGTTCCTGAACCTTGCCAACCTTCGACCCTAGTTTTTGCCAACTCAACTCCTACCAAAGATGCGTGGTCGCATTCACTCGATGCGCTCTATGTCAGTGGAAATGTAAGGTCGGTGATTTGTTTTGCTGGGTGTGAGGTAATTATCACGTTCATAATGACCAACATATGTTAAAATACAACAGAGCAGACGACGCTCGCCATGACTGTAATGTGATATTCCTTCGTATATTTGAATATCAGCAGATTAAATAATTTACGAAGTTTTTCATTCATTTGCTAAGTGGTTAATATATATTTCTGGCAAGGTGCTCCTCTTCACATATGCTGGCGACCGACCGGGGCATGTCAAAGAAGAGTTCAAGAAACACACACACACACGCACACACACACACACACACACACACACACACACACACACACTACGTTAACATATTTTCGTCATCAGTATCTTTGCGCTTCACTGCGTGTGGCTATCATGGCTCAGCAGTGAGCTGGCTTCATGAAACCTTAGAGTTTCACGAATGAGGCAGACATCATTACGTGCAGCGAAACCAATCTTGATCACATTATAAGCAACAGCAAGGTAACTCGACTGACGAGGAACAGACAACTGATGTAGATTATAGGTCTAAGGTACTTTCCCCTCAAGACTGTGATGAATATAAGACAACGAGAACACGAGAAGTGTGAAAGTGGCAGTAGGGAAGGGGTAAGATGATGACACAAAAACAAAATTCGGCTAAGAGGGCAGTAGGGCGAGGCAGCTCCCAGACGTGTCATGGAGATATCTCGGCTGCTGTTCAGTCCACTGCCCAGTCTCCCAGCCATCCCACCGTTACTGCCACACCTCAATACCCCAAACTCCGACTATATCACAAAGGCGATAGAGGTCAACTATATACAAAGATCTGAAGATCTATCAGAGGTCTTCCGGCTCTATGAACAACTGAAAATACATCATTCCAATACATCATTCAAGGGTAAGGCGGCCGAATATCTTAGCCGCACTGACATATCTACCCAGATCATACGCGACCCTGACGGGCGATATTGAAAACAAGTGGGCCCCACTGAGAAGCCAGATAAAAGCCAGGTTTATTGGGCACTTATCAGGAACAACGACAAGACTGCTCTATCTTGATTAAGCTTTGTAGTTACCTTACCGTCTGGTTCACACAGTTTGATGACACAATCTTAAGAAATCATATCCCGAGGCGTTGATTACCTACATCAAGCTTGAGCGGGTGAAGACTCGAGATGATACGATGGTTAAAGCTGTCGCTCACTTCGAGGCTTACCTCCATGATGCACGCCACCGGCTTACTAAGTCTTACAAATCTACTGACACATCACAAAGTCGCCAAAACCGAACGCTCAGACTATTCACCGTTCCGTCAGTCTCAACACCAGGGTTATGCACAGCCTAATACATCTCAAGTGCTCACACCAAGGTTTCACCGCAGCCCACCAACTACCAGCATAAAAGGCTATCACATCCTCGCTCTCCACTTGAAAATAAGACGCATAGTGCGATTATCACCGCACTGCCCTCTGACAGTGACGAACGACACCAAGCTCAAAAACGACCTACCACGGAAATTGCAGCTTTACCAACACAGCGCACGCAGCACCCGGTTGATCTTCCACTTCACCCAAGTGATGCCAATCATGCGACGCCATGTCTACTACAGGTCACCCTAATTCTAAGTCTCCCACTGCAAACACTTATAACCTAACCAGCCCTTAAACATGAGCTATCCATCAGTCCGGCACAGCCTCACTTCCACAGAGTACGCTCACATGTGAACCACACGACAGACAGCTAGGTCTCCCCCCTCAACATACTCTCAGGGAGGGAATCACACATTCTGTCTAGCTTCAAACTCTACAGCGCTCAGCTACAGCGGCTCATTATTTACTTGTTCAACCTGCATACGTGAATCAGACGGGGAGGCCTGGTCTCCATGGATGCTTACACTGACATGCGTGCACGAGTCCAGTTTAGTCATGGCACACCCACGATGTGTCATGAAGCCTTAATTTCTGATGACATCCCGTTCTACACGCAAGACGTTTATGCTGCAGTTATGCCTCACTCTATGTATGATCTATGAAATGAATTGTACTCATGATCCCAACAACGCTTACATAGCTGATGCCAGCACTCAATTTCCAGTTTCTGCGCGGACGAAAGCCTCAACCTCCGAGCTACTATGCCCATCAGTAAGATCCCTAGCTGTCTTGTGGTGCACCGTCTTCAAAGGTGTCAAGTTCCTCGACAGCTGAGTCCAGTAAAGTCTTCCGTGCTGTTCCTGCTCCATCCACGTTCACCTGTCACCTCGCCTGGTAATATCACCTCTCCCTGCTGGAGGTGTTGACACATCATTTACCAATCCTATTCTGATCTGTGCAGGTCGACACGAGCGAATTCCCCAAAGACGGCGGAACTGGAAGATGGCTAAGCTACAACATAGCCTCTTGTTACTGCACCCCAGCTCCTACCACAGCTGCTGCTGCTGTTCAAATTGACCCTTACAGACCCACAACATCTGCTGCACCACCGACTCACCACAGTCATCTGCCGGCTGTTCCTGCTATAACAGCTTACTACAGCTGAACCCCCCCCCCCTCTGATGCTGCACAGCAACGCCGTAACGCCGTACTTAAGGCAACACCGTAGCTGTGCAACCACAGCCGATCATCATCATCATCACACGGCGGACCAAACTGCAGGTTACCGCAGTTGTCAACCAGTTTCACCAGCGCTCACTTCCTGCAGCACGAAGTGTCCGTCTGTGATCACCCACCGCTGTGCAAGACATTGCAGACCTCCCAAGCCACTACAGCACCGCTGATACTGCAGAGCGTCATGCGAGTCTAGGCACCACCGTGACCAGTTATGCCATTCAGGCCCGAGTGGTGTAAGTTCGTTACGTCCCTGAAACACCAGAGCTCTCTTCACACAGGACGTGGTTCGCTTACACTACCCTGCCGGAAAGACCTGCAATGAGAGTGTCTGTTACCTGTGAGGAGCTATTTCGGTGCCATTCGCGCCCATGACTGTGTGCTGTACAGCCTGCCACGGACTGAGAACAAATGGTAAGTGTGGAGACAGTTTTGGTCAACCTACTTAAAAAAAGAATAAATAAATACAACAGCGACCAACCTTGATAATTTTCTCGTACTGAGAAACAAATCCTATGAGAGCCAAGAACACAAACTTATTTACCTTAAAGAGGAGAGGTCTTAGAGGTTATATAATCAAAGGCTATAACAATTTCTGTCTAATGTAAGCTATCTTGATCTCACTTCCAGTCACAGATACAAGATGTCATCCATACATCGTGCTTCGAATGAGGAGGTAAAATACTTCATCAAGATTGTTAACCATGGAAAAATCTTTACCAATAATAGCACTTGCGATTAATTAGCATCAGAAGGACACGTTCAAGAAGAAACTTCAGAAATCGCTTTCGAGTCCACAAGCACAAGCATCTTCGCCTTCTAAGTTTCATAAAAAGTTTACAGTTGTTTATCAATACAACTTCTGTTTACTTTTCTATTATTACCACATTAGTCTATGTCTCTCATCTCTTGCGATATCGCGAAAGCCTCAAAAATGACCCAGTGGTCTGTTACCATCTGCATTCTAATCGTTCCTTTACAAAAATGTATCCAATCTATATGCAACCCAGTTAACGATGCCTTTTACATTTATAATGACATGAAGTATAAGATGGATACATGGGAGGTGTATGGTTGTGGTGCTCGGCAAAAGGAGGATATTGGCAGTGAAGGTACGATATACGGAGTAAGGAGAGTATTAGGAGTAAAGTGGCACATGGGGGATAGGCGGTATTTTCCAGGGGGCAAGAGGGAATAATATAAATCAATTGGGTAGGTGTGTGGGCATCATTAATGGGTTACTAATATCATGACAAATTTCTAGGCTCAAAGTTTGGGAGGGGGAGGGGAAAGATGCCTCCCTTCTTAACTTCCAATGAAATAACCACCCAATTGTGACGGGATAAAATACATTTTATCATTACCCCCAATTACCAAACTAATCACTTTGCTTCTTATCTTTCCCTTAAACGTTCTCAGAATGTATAGCCTAAAGCTCGTACACAATTACATTTTTCACGTTCTTAATGGGAAGGGACGCTTCCCTCGGACTCCGTACTGAATCCACAATCATCACCGTCCCCATTGTTCAAATCGTACAATTCGATCAATGGTGATAACCTGTAATCTTACCCTACGTTACCTATTACGTAATATTGTTTCAAATTTCCTATTTTGGAGGGAGCGGGGCATCAGAATCTAAGTCATCCGCTGAATCAACTTACCGTAGCCTTTACGCAGCAGCAAAAACCTAAGCGAAAATGGGGGACATACAATACCGATCATAATAACCTAAAAATAGGATTGAAACTCACCGTGTCTAAGCTAACCAGTGATAAAAGGTAAAACGTCATCCTCCAAACAAGTCAATAAACAAGTAATTATGGTACTTACCTCACGCCGGCGTCACTCCACCAGAGCAGGGAGGTGCAGGGGCTGGGCCCGACATCAGTCACATGCGGGAAAGTGATCACTTTTTTCTCTTTTTCTTTCTTTTCAATCTTCTCTGAGTAATCACACTAGGTTCAGGTGATGTATACATATATTCCAGTGGGTTATATCGTAATGAAACCATTAACCATTACTCTTACATGTAATGTTTCCAGCGTAGCGTCCATTCGTCATGAACCTAAGGTCCCATTAGTTTCACACTATCAATCAATCATTTCCAATAATACTCTTGCGATTCACTGGTCTTTATCCTCACATTTTCAATCAGGTCAGATCCTCGTCACTCACGGCTTGGTGGATGAGTGACACGAGCGTACAGTCATGAGAGACGGTACTCACCTCTGGCCAACTGTCATTTCCAAAATCCAGACCTGACCCCACACCAAAATGGAGGCTGCACGCAGTTCTTGTTTCTACCGTTTCTCACCCTGGCCGAGGCAGTTCACACGCACAAACAATTTGCTGTTCATCAATAGATATCTTATGTATCACTTGAGACGTGAGAATCTTTCTGGTACTTCTACATCACATTGTTTGATGTTCATCTTGAAAATTAATCACTTGCACGACGAAGATTTTCCTCCCGTAATCTGTCCACAACGTGTGTACACTCACCGGGGAAGACGTAAGCGAGTTAATATTGTGATAACATTAGGATTAATTAGTATTAACTCATTTTCTGTTTCACTGAAGTCGGAAGCTTTTCCAAATCTACTTATAAACAGGACTTATTTTCCAATGATTAACAGAGCTGTGCTATGCTTTTACCAGTGGATGCTGGTCGTAAACACAGACGTGTACTTAATACGTCACGTACAACTGAGCTCCTGCGGAGAACTGAGCTCAGGAAATGGTAGTTTATTGTTGACGTTTAAATACCTATTGCCAGATGTCTCATTTTCTATGTTGTTACCAGGGTAACCACTAATTTTACTATGCTATGTTATTCCTTTTTATAATGCAAATGTCATAGCTAGGTTAGGTTTACATCTCTGTTGATATCATAATTTACGTCTTAGGTATTTTGAATTACAAATAGAGCTACGTTGTTGAACCTTGCACGTAACTGTCGTTTGACTGTTTACATGAGCGATCTTGATTGAACAAATTCACTCAGTATGTGGAGGATTCTATACGTTGATATTTTGGAAGAAAAACCATGAAGGTAAGAATAAACATACATGACACAATTGCACAAGCATTCGCGCCGGCAAACACACAAACGCCCACCAATATAAGCGCACACACACACACACACACACACACACACACACACACACACACACACATTAGGGAACACACACAAAAAATCATAAAGCTTGTTTATGTCTATATGATTCGATAATGAGGCGAAAATGAAAAATATTAACAACTAGAGTCTGAAGAGATTAGGTCATGAGAACTCAAAACAACAGTGGGTTTTATCGTTATAAAGTTCCAGCATGGACGAGGATAAAGAGGAACTGACTTATTCAGGGAAGTTGTTCTCCGCTGGGGTTAGTGTCCACATATTCTAGAGGTGGATGTGAACTTCAGACACACCCTGACGTGGAGGCAACTAACCGACCCAGCAGAGGAATGGGAGGTAAGAACAAGAGTCCCAAAGAGATTGAGGATATAGTGCAGGCCGTATGGATAGGCATCTAATTTCGGCCGGTTTAATGGCTGCATCTTGTTAGGTTCTTATTCGATCGTATGGAAAAGGTGATCCATGCTTGTGGTGATTGAAACACTTAATGATCATAGAACATGAATAAAGAACACATTCTCAACTTGTGTATCATTTCAACGCATTGTACCATGAAAAATAATATTTAGTTTACTTCGATGAATATATCTTGTAACCATGTCACAAAGTGCATCATTAAAACAGACTACAGAAATGTTTTTATAAAGCTGACTATAAAATAACTCTTGTAGGAAGTGAGCTGAAAGTTTTGGCAGTAAAAGCAGACGAACAATTAGCAAAAGCCAAAAAAAAAAAAAAAAATAGATATATACATTATACTTAAGTTTTCATGATTATTAGATTTCATTTTTTATTATACATGCGTTGGTTCGTTGGTTCTATGGATTCAGGTCTAACCCCTGTGAATGCCAGGCTCATGCATAACAAGATGGTAGTCTTTTTGTCATAAAACACCAATCGAGAATATCTTGAACCCTTCTTACAGATGCTCATGATAATTCTACGACCATATATATAGTCTTACCGTATTATATGGCTGTTGTGTTGTCAGCATCGACGCGGCATACCCTCAGCTGAGCCTGCAATATCAGTGACCTGACTACGATGCAGGTATTTATGTGCGAAACAATATGACAAAATGGACAAAGCATTTAGAGAAATGCTGATTAGTCTGTCCTACCCTTCGAATTTAAATTGATATAAAAAAAGGTATTGATATATAAGTAATTGTGGTCTTCCTTTCATAATATTGTAATATATCGATTGCTAGTGACATTCTGTCAGTTACCATAATAATTGACTGATTTCATATTTCGATGTATATAACTGTAAAGTGCGGCATACCATAATTATTAGGAAAATTGTCACAAATTTACGGTTACCAGCTAAAGAGACAAGGCGAGTTCTATTAATCATTTCGAAATTCATCGGACTCATCCTAAGTAAACACATTTACCTTGTATACATCGCAAAACGACTTTGGCTCCGCCCACTCGTTTGTTTATGTTTTGTCCGTTCGTCGTCCATATACATATATGATGAATCTAATACTAATATAATCAAAAGCATCATTCATTAGTACGTAGAAAATCTATTCTTATGATTTTGAAAGAAATTTAGACGCCCGATGCCAGGATTTTACATGTAAACATGACCGAGTCAAACTACCGTCGTAAGCATTCAAAACACCAATCACATTCCTCTCCTAACTAGCCCCGCCTACTCTCATGGTCCAAGAATAGCCGGCTGGCCCCAGAATTGCCAACCAGTTGGCGATAGGTCTAGCGCTTTCTATAAAGATCTAACGCCTAAATTCCATGTCTAGCGCCTTATTAGCGAGTTTCTCGGCGCTTGTTTTTGTATTTAGCGCCAACCTTAGTGTTATTTCAGTACAAGAAGAAATTCAAACATTAATTAGAATACATTAATGTGATTTAAGGAGTTTAATCGAAACCTATAAAGATAAGGAAAACTAAAATAGAGCACGTAATTAATTTTGATCGAAATAACGTTTGATTTTTTTTTTAACAGGTTCAGTTCGAGTGTATTCCACGGGCTCCCCCTCCTCAAGTCACCCGTTCAATTCAGGTTCCGTCGAAATCTCGATGGCGACAGAACTTTCCTAAAGCCATGAAGAACAATAAATAACATTGCTGGTTTTGTCTATGTGTGTGTGTGTGTGTGTGCGTGTGTGTGTGTGTGTGTGTGCAGGACATTATATATAATGAACGCAACATCAGAGATCTACTCAACATTTTAAGAGCTGAGTGGTTGAAAGATCTTAAATATAACTAGTAGTTAAGAAATGTCTTTGCAAGTACTGCCATTGTCCATTGTCTGCCAAACTTAGTGACACTGAAAGACACAGCAAAACACTAAGCACAAGAAAGCTGAAAAGCCATTCAGTACTCAAAAGACAAACCAGAATTCCGTTTGAAAAAGTGGGTAGTGATGACGCAGGGGGGACTGAAGGAAATGTATTCATTGTAGAACATTGTTCATTACGTGTTGTTGATCATCTCAGCGAGCTGTGCAAAGCACGATTTACAAGTAGTAAAAGATGCAAGAATTTCGAGTTAAAAAGTCAAATTGTAGAGCAGTTGTTTGCAATGTGATTGCCCCGCATTTTAGCAGTGACTTGAAAAGCGATTTAGACAATCAGAAGTTCAACCTCATAATTGATGCGGGTAATGACATAACGGTAACGAAACTACTGGGTATTTCTGAAAGTAAGAAGATGGTAGTGACTTTCATGGCCTTGTTGAGCTGACAGACTGTAATGCTAATGGAATATGTGTGCCATCATCAAGTCCTCGAAAAATAATGGGTTGAAGTTACAAAACCTTGTTGCAAATGGCACCGACAGTCCTTCAGTGATGACAAGTGTTAACGGTGGAGTGTATGCTAAACTCACGTTAGAAGTTCCTCATCTGATCCTGATCAAGTGTGTGTATGTGTCATTCTCTACAGCTCGCTGTGTCTCATGCTGTGCAGCTGAGTGTCTCGCTAGGAACCTAGATTTTGCGATCAGAGAGACTACTCTGTCATTCGCCAAGCAAGGTACAAGGAGATCTTTTCTTTGATCAATGATGGTCAAGCTCCATTGAAATCAATACAGTTAACCCAGATTCGATGGTTGTTAACCGAATTAGCAAATGTCAAAATCAATACAGTTAAGCCAGACTCGATGGCTGTCAATGGAATTAGCAAATGTCAGGATACTGCAACAGAGGACTGAACTTAAGACTCACTTTGAAATGGCAAGAATTGGTGAAAGGTGTTACACAGCTCAGATACTCTATGACATGTTTTGTGTTTAGAAAAACTATGCCATCC
>JAUUDY010441243.1:0-10961 GCA_032361765.1 Panulirus inflatus
GTGATGTGGAATGGTGGCCAAGTTGCCGGTAGGAGATATCTGTGAGTTGCTTGATCGAGGAGTATTGATGCAAAGCTTGGCCAGTCAGGACTAAATCACAAGAGAAAGGTAGAAAGAGCGGGAAAAAATAGACAAACTCACGTACACTTGGTGTTTTAATGAAGTCGCTCAGCAGCAGATTACGTGGCCCCCCAGCTGGCGTGTCGTCTGAACTGTTTACAGTATCCGCGCCATGTTCAAATCTTGGAACTCAAGCTTAACGATATTTAATTTACAAAGACAGTACAAATCAAACACACCTTAAGTACAAATCAAACACACCTTATATTCACAGTGTTGCCTAAAGATGTACATCGGTAGGTTAATGGTGCTGCATGACTGACTTTTATAATGGAAAAAAGAACGTAACATATGGGAATGGGGAGACCTTCAGGGTAAATACGATTCTCGTGGTAATTAAAGTGGTGCATTTTTTTTCCCCCGTTTGTAATTCGATTTTCAAATCGAGTAAAGTCATACATGATTTACCTGTGGAGTCTAGCAACGACTGATTTTTCTTTTCCAGATGCGCCCTTCCCTGGATAATGCCATCTTATGTAATGTTCGAAAGGTAAAATATAAAAGATGAAATAAAAGATATAAAAGAAGCCACTTAGAACTCTCTCGTTGTTCTTTGTCTTATCCTTATCCTCATCTGTCTCTCATGATGTCGAAACGTTAAAATTCAGAGAATACAAAGGATTTCAAACAGCAACAGACCACTAGCGTCCCTTGGAAGCTGTATGTGATACGGGAAGATAACAGATAATGGATTAGCGTGGGAAAAGTTGGAGGGCTTACAGATAATTCAACGAGAAAAAAAATTAAACATACAAGTCCGAAGTTGGTTCAATACATGGTTTATGAAATTCAACCCAAATGAATTAAAAATAACAAAGATGAAAGAAGTAAAAAGATCCCAGTACGATTATCTCTCATGAATTTAAACAGCAGTTTTGAGAGGGACTTAGAAAGAGGATATTGTCAGCATTTGGTCACCAGAATCTCACCTTAGAAGATTCATAGAGATGAGATGCTATCTGCTGGTAAACATTAGAACTGCATTTAAGTAGGAGGATAAGGAAATATTCAGTAAACTGTTCATATGCCTTATTAGACCAAAATTAGGATATGCATTTCAAGCATGGCCACCGAACTAAGGTGCAGAGGAGGACAGGAATGATACCAGAAACAAGAGAGCTGAGTTACAACGAGAGGTTAATGGTCATAATGTGTTCATCATGGAAGAAAGAAGAGTAAGGGGTGACGCGATCAAACCTTTTTAGTTTTGAAACCAGTCTGATGATGTCAACAGGAAACATTCCTCTAAAAGGATGAAAGCTCGAACATCTCAAAGCCATAACAGGAAATAAAGCTACATACTTATTGAAAAAGATGTGAAGTACTTTTACCGTATGAGAGTAGTGGATGAATGGAGTATATTGAATAATGAATTGTGAATGCGGAAGGCAATCAAAAGTTATACAGTGTGGTAACAGACGGGGGCCTCACGTTGTTACAACTACCTCTCTTCCCGTACCATACAAATTGGTAGTTACAAGATTCCTGTTCCTCCTTGGATCTTCAACCTTGATTAGTTACAAGACCCCTGCTCCTCCTTGGCTCTTCAACCTTGATTTGATGTAGTGCTAAATCATATAACTGATTGAACCATCTTTCAAGTATCTCATGATTTATATTTTTCATTAACAATAGATACTCTGAGATTTTTGTTGATTATCGAGGATAAATTCGTTAAAACCAGATTCATTTGCCTTAAGTTACGAGATAGATTCTTTTGTTGGATACCCATAGTTACTTACCTGTAGGATACCAGGGCCCCAACACTGACCTTAAAACGCCTAACCCATTCTTGCATTACTCTACTGGTAACTGGATTAGTGGGATTTGTGTCAAGTGTTTGCTCAGTTTTGGGTTTTTAAAGCAAAAACATTTACGTCCTTGACAAATATTGTTCTCTTGAAACCCTTAACGAATTTGCAGGTAGAGTGGTGGATTCTAGTGACATTAACAGGTAGAGATTATAATTATGTAGAATATGTGAATTGTAATTTCATCTAACTGTGATAAATGGAGAAGGAAAAAAACTGTACACTGACGTTTAATTTTGGGAATATTTTGCCTTACATCAAATTCTTTATATATTAAAAGTAAAGGTAAGTCATTAGGACATTTTTGATATATTAAAAATGCAAAAAAAACACTTTTTTCTGTATAGATGGATATCAGTGAAACTAAAAAGGAACCATTGAAGTCCATATGATTTGGAGTGGTTTGTTTACAAGTTTGGCGGCTGAGGAAAGACTTGATTGTATTAAGGGGATTGGAGGGAATGTACACTGTAATGACTTGAAAGCTTTTTGTGAACTACAAATATAAACTAGAAGTGGAGATAAACCCAGGAAAACCGCACAACGAAAACGGGAAAAGTTTTACCGTATAAGGCCCCATGGAATCGTAAATAAACATGAAAAAATACGGTAACGGAGTATGAATCTCAGACCTATTTGATTTCTCTTGTTTATGGCAGGAAAATATTCATTAGTTTCAAGTAACTGTACATTCATAATGCCCAGTTTGCACTAGTCATGGAATTACCGGAGGAATTGGTAACTTGTTACTTGCATTTGATGAATTGGGAATATGATACACTGACAAGAACCTCGTAGCAAACCCAAAAGAAACTTTCATTTGGGTGCGTATGTATATGTACAGAGCACGACATGCCTGGTGTCAAGAGAGTACGTGACAATGAAAGAGAAGATCATGAGAGTGAAAATGAAGATGGAGATCAAGACTCTGAAAGTGATCGAAGTTCCCTGGACGAGTCAATATCATCTGATGGATCAGAGTCTGATGATTCTTCAGGTAAGGTATTGTTAAACGTCACTCATTTAGGGTAATATTATGTGCAGTGCTTATTTACTTGTATATTGGCATTGATGAGTGAAATGGAAGGTTTTTCTTAAGCAATGGAATCTGGCATGACAAAACTCTAACAAATGTCAAAGTTGATTTGAGTATATTAGAATAACAGTGTATGCCAATTATATTACCCAAGTTGTGTTCAAATGAGTTGGTAGAGCAATGTTTGATATGAAATTAGATTATTATGTCTCCTACTCTTCCTCCTTTATATTAATTATTTCCTCTTCTGTGGATAACCAAATTCACTCAGATGCTGATGACTCATCACTCCCTTGCTCCCTTTTCTACAGATTTTCTCTACCCTCTCTTTCTTCATCTGCATCGCATCTCAGCACAACTTCCTTTATAAATTTAACTTGGGATATCTCATTGGGATAAATGGAATGTAGTTGAGTTTAATGCTTCTAAAACCCAGTTTCTGACCATCTCTCTCTTAAATCCATCACAGTTCTCTGATTTCTTCAGATGGTTCTGTAATTCCACCACTTAACATGATAAACATAATGGATTTCACCATAATATCAAACCTGTCTTGATAACCACTTGTTACAGTAATAGCTAAATCTGTCTTTTAAGAAACTGGGAGTCTTGTTTTGATACTGTCGGGTCTTCTCTGAAAAGTTCTTCTATCTTTACAAAAGATTGATTTGTTATTATGTGGAGTACTACTTTTGTATCTGGGGAGCTTCTAGCTCTTCCCACTTAACAGAGTTGTCTTAAGCAGTTTGACATTAGCTCTCACAGTCTAATGTCACAACTTGACCCACATGCCCTGTGCCACATTGTTGGTTAATTTTTCCTTCTTCTGTGGGCAGGCCTATTACTTTGATATTTGCTATCTAGTGCTAACTGCATGTGTGTCCTACCTGTAGCTAGACCACATATTACTCAGCAAGCGTTTGCATCACCTAATTATTGTGTTGTCATTGGTAATTAATCAAGGATGGCCTTGATTAGGGTCTCTGCTGCCTATGCCATCTCAGCTAAAAAGAAAAAAGATGCATTCATTTTTTAAGAAAGACCTTTTTTGATAGGATATAATTGTAGCGATATTAGTATTACTTTGATAATCTTTATGGTGGATGGTTCTACAGAACTTGATGAGGAAGAATGTGACAGACGGCGAGGAGAGTACCTGACTGACCTCTCAGACCTGGAACAACAGTTTTCTTTGCTTCGAGAACAGTAAGTATACAATTGCATGATATATACATAGTAATACACATTCTTATTTTCATTTTCTTTCTTTCAACTGGTTCATGAAATCAAGTTAAGCAATGATAACTGCTACACCATGGAAGCACATTGGTATTTGAAATTTGCGCATATTATCCACATTGATATCCAGATCCTTTGGTTGGTTCTCCTATTGATATCCAGATCCTTTGGTTGGTTCTCCTATGTCCCTGTGGAATGGATAAAATCTTGATAATATTTTAATAGTCTATACTTTTAAATAACTTTTGAGAACCAAAAGTAGATATCCGAACATAATGTGCTTCACCCTTTGTGATAAGTAAGGAAACTGGTTCTGTTAATCTGGATGTTGTTTTATATACTCATACTTTCATTCCATCAGGTTGTATCGTGAACGAGTAACTCAGGTTGAAGCTAAGTTGGATGAAGTTCGAGTAGGGGAAGCTGCTGAGTATCTTGTGCCACTTGAAGAACTCCAAGAGGCCATGCGGATTCGGCTTGAGGTGGCATGTATTCTTAGACAGTTACGGCTTCAGAACATCAATAATAAACATGAGGCAGAGGTGCTTGCCTCCAAACAAAATTTTGAGGTCAGTAAAGTTGAGCTTTTTCCTGTAAACCATTCACAAAGGAATTTTTGCGTGGTACATGAAAGACATATAAGCACATCCCAAGAAACGTTGTTGCTAGACTTGATAACTTAGTCATATTGTAAGATCTTTAAATATTATGAAATTTAGAGAAATTAATACTTTAAAGAATATATTTTGTATGCAGTAGGTAATAGATTTCACCTGCAGCAGTTATTACTGTAGCTTTTCGAAGACCCCTTCTAGTGCAATTAGATGTGAGTGAATTTGATTGGGGAACTTAGGATAAAATGTAATGGAGACCATTTTTTTATAATGAGGTTAAAACCTATAGGGTTAGAAGAAGACTGGTCAGATGGCTAAAGATTGTTCCAGATGAAACTTTGATGTACAGCATATGTGGCACCAGAGAACAAAATTGGTGTGAAACAAGCAGCATATGTAGTGAGTGCTATGTAGCTTCTTTACATACTGTTGGCATTATTACTTGTCAGTAGACAGTAGCTGTCTCTCTTTCTCTTTAAATAGATGATCACAGAATTTGAAAGAATAGGGCCAGGAAAAGAGCATTACTTTCCTCTCCAACTATTTTTAAGCCATAGCTGATGATTATTCCAGCTCACTTCTTAACCTGACTTACATTGAAGTTATTGTGCTTGTAAGATTTCTTGTTCAAAAGTTACAACTCTGAAAGCTGAGGCCTTCTTTGGAGTGCTGTTTGGGGTAGTGTGTATTCATTGATTTAATTGTATCTAGGCAAACAACTTCTGAAGAGAATTTTGACTGTACTAGTTGTGATTTAGTTAGTAGCTTAATGTGTTCAGAGGACCTGACTTCCTTTATTTTTGTGTTTATAGATATTTTCTCTATTGCAGTACGACATGGGATATAAGATTGTTTATGAAGTGATGTTTACAATGACACAGTCAGGCTGAAGCTCTTTTTAGTCATTGTTTTCTTATTGTAGGCTTCACGAGGAAGTTATTTGGCTTCTTAATTGAGAACCCTACGTCAGACCGTGCTAAGTGTTTTATTAGAATCTGTTTTGTTGACTGTTATAGTTTAGTGTGGATGAGATTATTCTTTTATTACAGAATGAGAAAGTGATGTTATGGGATACAATTGAAAGTGAACTAGAAGAAAAAATACGGCGTCTTGAAGAAGATCGAAACAATGTTGATGTTAATAGCCAAGTTTGGGCAGAACAAAATCTACATAGGAAGAGGCGAAGACACAGACAGGTATATATATCTATTTGAAAGGAGTACTGCAATGAAAATATTTTTTCTATTTTCTGACATATTTGTTTAACATTTCCCATGATAGTGAGATAGTGTCAGAAACAGACTAACTTCCCTTGCCAGGTTTTAGGTAGGGGGCTTTGGTTTTGGTCCATTCCATTACACATGACAGCTAGAGAATGGATTTGAGTAAATGAGATCCTTTCTTTACATACTTCTTGTGCTATCTAACTAACAAGGAATGGGAAACAGATTTGCAAGGAAAAGAAAGATCATCCTCCTGTCTCATCCAGGTTGCCATGTTGCCTATGATCTTGTGTTCTTCCTCAGGCTTCATGAACAGGCAGGCTAGGATGACATTCAACAGCAAACCCATGACTAGCTTGATGTGCTTCTGGTTCTTGTTTCCCATGAACTGAAGCAGGCCAAAGTTTACACAGTTATGAGTTCAATGTAGTCCCTCCTTGTGAAGAGGAGGTCCTCGTCCCTCATGTTGTTGACTTGCCTTTTCCCTGCCTGGACTGCACCCTGTGTAGGCACATTGGAGAATGGTGACCTTACATCGAAATTTGCCTTTTTCAGAAAGAGGTCTTGGAGCAATGATAAATGTCTGAATGATTGAGAATATACATACATACATTTATACCATATATATATATTTTTTTGTGAATCTTTATATAAGCAGAGTTGAAAAGGGTGAACTTGAGGAATGTGTAAAAGTGCCCGAGACTGAAGGGCTCAGAAGTTATTGGTGTAGGCGAGTCTTTAATTTACAAGCAAGAAATAGATTATTAGATGCCAGAAATGTTTTTGAGGATTGAAATCAATAGATTTCTTATTAGTTTCAGTCTCTTTTCTTAGAAAAATAGTGAAATTGTATTAATCTTATGTACATTATTTTTTTCAGGGTTCAAATAGTTCCACAGATCGTAAGAGGAAAAAACCCACAACTGTTGCTGGCCCATACATTGTTTATATGTTGAGGGAACCAGATATTGTGGATGACTGGACTACTATAAAGAAAGCTCTTACTGCTTCAAAACGAAAAAGCAAATGTAAGTTTGTACATACACTAAATTCCCTATCATTTATACTGATTTATTTCTTATGTATGTTAACATAGTTTCTTAAACTTATAAAAGCATGAGCTAGCTACAGTGGGTTAAGAATGACTATTAAAGCAAAGTTGATTGTTTTATAGAAAAGGAGCTCAAGTGATATAGAAATTAATTTGGAAATTTTGAAGCAACATTTCAGTTAACCATACCAAACAGAGCAAACACAAGTTGATTTCAAGATGTTCTTAGTAAGTCATTATGATATCAATGCATTGGAATTCTTGGTTACCATATATAAAGTAAATAGTAAATTTTGAAAGAGAATAGTATAGAAATAAAAGAAATTGTAAATGATGCAAGGGTTGCAAGTATTCTTTATAGCAAGCAACAGTCTCCCAGAGTACCAGTTGTCTTACCACTAACCCAGGTTGTCTCTTTTAAATCCAGGGTGGTTCATAGCTGGTAAATCTGAATGTTCCATGTGCTCCTGAGGGAGGGAAATGGGAGAGAAAGAGAAAGCGGTAATATGTGACTCAAGAAAATAACAATCTATGTACTCCTGAGAGAGAAAGAGAGAGAGAGAAAGGGGAGGGAGGGAGAATTGAGATGTGACTAAGAAAAGTGATAAGAGAATGTTGGCAAGCAGTATTAATAGAATAAAACTTATGTTTTTAAAGTTAAAAAACATTTTATATTTATAAATAAAAATAAATATAAAATGTTTTTAAAGTTTAGACATTTTGCATATTCTTTTAACCTTTAATCAGGATGATTTCATGGAAATTACCTCTGCTAGTCAAGGAAAATTCACATCAAAAAAATTGCTTTTCCCTACAGAATATGTCACTGTCATATGTTAATGAAGAAAATTCTTGAAAAGTAGTAACTATTTTTTTCATATGTTTGTATGGGAAGGAATAGATGGGGAGGATCTGGGCTGGAGGCACAGATTCTTTTGATGTATGTAAGACAATAAGGATTATGGGTTTTTCTAGGCATGATTTAATTCTGCGTATATCTTGTTACTTTGCACACTTGATATTTTTTATTTTGCATTTCATACTTTCCGTATGTGTCATTTCCTTTTTTCATACTTTATTTTTACTGTTTCCTGCACAACAAGGTAGCTTCAGAAGACATGAAAGCTGCCTCATTTGCTGGAATCCACTCATCAGCTGTCATATATAATGCACTGATACCAATGCTCCCCTATCCACAGCCAAGCCCCTCAGACCTTTTCATGGTTTGGATTTTACTTGTATATTGATATAAGTAAAACTGACTAGCATTTTCTTATAATGTCCTTTATTTCTTGTGTTAGTAAGGTAGTGTTAAGAAGAAATGAAAAAGAGGGGGAAAAAAATCCGTACTTGGCTCCTTTGTCTGTCTTTTCTTTTGGAAGATGATAAAGTAGGGAAGGATTCCTAGCGCACTGCTTCTACCCTTCTTAGTTGCCTTCTACGACACTTAGGGGATACATGGGCAGTATTCTTCCCTATCCCTTAGGGATATTTGTAGGATAAACACTGCATAGGGGAGGATGCACAGTGTGTATCAGCTGTGATATAAGCCAAGAGCCTTTGTTCCTTTAAAATCTCTTAACTGCCTGCCACAGCAAGAAAAAATAACTGTTAATTGTGACTGAAAATAAATGGATATGTTGTAACTGAAAATATACGGATATGTTGTAAAGTATATGATGGTTCACAGTTTACGAAGCATTAAATTTTGTGTCTTTGAAAGCAAAGCATTGTATACTAAATTTTTAGAAGTTAGTAAAAAAAATCAGAAAAAACTGATAACTTATAAGCGGTGTTAGGATAGGCCGGACCTTTACTTAGCAAGAGTTGACATATGAGATAGATGTTTAAGAAGGAGGAGGCCAAACACAAGGTTAGTTTTAGCCTTAAATCAACATGATACATTAGGTATTATTGATATTTTTGATTGGGCAGTTAGGAGGGGAAAAAGGAAGGGTTTGGATGTGGGAAATCGCAGTACAAGGAGGCGCCGACGTGTTACCGGCGTCTTAGAGGACATTGTTTAAAGACAGTAGTTCAGGCCACTGTTCACCATAACCTAAGTTTATAAGCAGGTTTGAAGGTCAACGTAAACACTGGACTGGGTTGCTCTTTTTATAAAATTTTTCATGGTGCGTCTCTCCTGTGTAGCAACTGCTGGCACTCTTGGTTGTTGTAAGGAGAGTTTGTCCCGTAGAAACTTTAGGGGACACGGAAATGCCCCACTTTGGGGGATGATTAACTTAACTGATGCATTTTGTAAAAATTGCAATCTACAAGCAACATCAATGCACAGAACCTCTGTTGCCATAATGCAAGCATTATGTTATAATATGAGGTCAAGTATTACCCCAACAGGGGCTGAAGTTCAGAAGAGCAGCCTGACATATAATGTCCTTCATTTTCAATATATTACTCTTCATTAATTTATTCAAATATTCATGATTACCCCAGGACCAATGTGTAAGTCTTGATGTTACTCAGGATCTCTTTCAAAAGGCTTTTGCCTGCCCAAGGCTGCAGTAGCAGGCAAATGTGAACTCCTGTGGAGTGAGAAGTTCTTTGACGAGACTGAGACTCCTGGAATCATCTCGTCAGAGGTGTAACCTCGAGCAGCCTGAGTACGGTAACACCTGACCCATGGCTGTGGTTTCAATACGTTTGTTATCATTCTTCCAGCGTAATGTTTCCAGCGGGTCAAAGACCTGCTCTTTCCCGTTTTCGTTAGCGTCTGGTGTTTTATGGATTCAAATACCGTTTTCTTGCGAGAAGTTTGATGTGAAGATTATTGAATCATTTTCTTTTGTATCTGCTCAAACTAGGCTTTCTAATTGCTTAATTACGTTCGCTTGTTTAACCATCATTGGGTAGTTTTCTTCTCCATTCTTGACATGATTTCCAAATGAATTTGTCACATTAATTGTCTTTACTACTGTAAAGCTTATTTTGATTGTTATGTAGATATCTATCGTTAGTAATTTGGATATGAATAAGAAGCTCAGTGGTGTCTGCCTCCCGCAAGCGGCAGACACTCTCACTTTGGAGGACGTAAGAGCTTGCGGCGGCCTTTGTGACCGCCCATGTATAGCGGCACGCGTAGGGGCGCCCTTAAGTTGCAACACCTCCAGCCAAGCCCCCGTAGCGCCGCTGCTAACTCATATGACCCATTGTTTACTCATGTTGCTCAGGTGGTGGAAGGCCAGGGGAACGCCTCCCCCGGGCTAGCCGCACCCTAGCCACACCCTGTCCACATTCACGACGAGCAAGGGGGCTGACACAGAGAGCTAGCCCGCCACCACACCTCTCCCACAGCAGGTGTTTGAGTCGACCTCACGCTGGTCTGTGGGCCACATCCATCCATCTTAATGAGCCACGTTTTAAGGCACACTCACACAGATTACTGTAGTCCCGCATAGGTTACGCTGGTGGTGGATGGTGCGTCACACCCACGCCAGACACAAGGAGGGTACAGCGTCACAAACAGACATTCTCAAAGAGTACAGTCACACTCTCGGACCACACGCTGGGTAGCGAGCCACACCCGGGTCACATTCATGCTGGGTGTACTCTAGGCCACCACACCCAGGCGTTGTGGGGGGCCACACTCACGTCAGGACTCGGGCCATGACTTCCTCCTGGCCACTTAAAGGGCACTGGAAACACGATGATCCGAAAAAGGCAAAGGACTGGAAGGGGAGGGTGAAGCGGGTTGGGTGGCAGGACTGTATCGACTGGGAGGGAGAAAGAGATGGCCGGGTGAGGAATGAGTCGAAAGACAAATGTCAATGAGCGATGCAGCAGCCTGAGAGAGAGAGAGAGAGAGAGAGAGAGAGAGAGAGAGAGAGAGAGAGAGCCAGGCCACCCAGA
>JAUUDY010441354.1:0-10960 GCA_032361765.1 Panulirus inflatus
GTGTGTGTGTGTGTGTGAGAGAGAGAGAGAGAGAGAGAGAGAGAGAGAGAGAGAGAGAGAGAGAGAGAGAGAGAGAGCTACACCTCACTTTGCCAGTCATTCTTACATCAAGCACATTCTCTGCTGTGTCGACTGTGGTCACATTTATCAAAGGCTCTTGACTTTCACGTAAGAGAGTCCAGTTCCTTCTGCAGGGCCTCTGTAACATTACCAGAGACAGAGGCGAGATCGTCCCGACCTACAGCCATGCTGTCCTCGACTGTGCAAAATGTTTCGAGTGTGTAAACGTATGCAAGTCACACTGTGTTATTTCTTTACAAACATCCATGTAGTAGACCAGGCTAGGCTCACCGTCTGAGGGACGTCTCGACGAGATATAATCTGTATCCACATTATAACACATATCTCCACAAGTCGAATCATCATAAAGCAACATGCATGAGAATGCTTGCACGAGGCGCACTGGTGTGAGGTCATCAGCTGTGCTATACACGAGGTGCGTCACTGTCTGAGGAATCCTTTGCCTCGTTTATCTTTCCGGTGAGTTTTGGTTCACTGAGCACTGATCCGCCACCCTGCTTCCCTGGTCTCCTTCCTCGGCCTCCCTCTGTGTGCCCTCTTCTCTGCCCACTAGACCAGCTGCGTATGAACTATCTTGTGCATTTTTGTTTAAAAGATCAAGTGGACCAGGTTTGTCATTAGTCGTGATTATTCCCATCTACGAAATTACATATTTGAAAAGGAGAGGGAGGATGGATAGCCGTGAGTGAGAGGCAGGATGGTGATGGGTTGTGACGTAACGAACCCCCATCAAAACAGCTCCAGGCAGTCCTCATATCACGGCCGTCACAGTCTGCAGCAGCAGTGCACCTCAACCACTGTAATGACACGCCCCAAGGTATCAGTAGCCTTACCATCTTATCCTTTCCCCTTCATCCTCCAGTAGTAACTGTCCTTTCTATTCCCAGTCTCCAACCTGCACTACCCGCCTCGCCAAACGTTACCAATCTCATTACCTCACCATCCCTTCCCCCCATCCAACCATCCCCTGTCCATCCTCCATCCCTTGCCTACCGAACCTCACCTCTCCTTCCCTCGACCTCCCCACCGGCCTAACTTGCCTTCCCCAGCCATAACCAGCTCAACTAGCTGTCCTCCCACAACCTCCCTTATTTTTCACTCTTGTATGGCTTGGTAGGTTCGCTGTAATGGAAAAATGACCGGGTCAGACATGACAAATACAATGGAGAAACAACAGACAGTCGTACAGTGTACAGTGTACACTTGCTTTACTAGGGAAGTGGTTACCTGAATACGTATTTCTATTTGTCGTTAAAGTTGATGTGTGTGTGTGTGTGTGTGTGTGTGTGTGTGTGTGTGTAGTGGTGATCCACTCAGACGGTCAACCCAGGCACCATGAGCGGCAGGTTTACAGTGAGTCGTGATGCGCCAAGTCTGGCTCCCACAGTGACCCCGGCCGCCACAACCACAGCTCCTCACCACCATCACCTCAAATTGTTCTCTTCATTCCCTCCTTGAGGCCATCATTACGCTATCCCTACTCAACTCTTCCGTAAAGTTCATCCCTCCTTCTCCATACATGTATCATAGTCCACTGTCACTTGTAACCACAAGACGGCTGCAGATGAGTGTGTGTGTGTGTGTGTGTGTGTGTGTGTGTGTGTGTGTGTGTGTGTGTGTGTGTGTGTGTGTGTGTGTGTGTTTGGCGTGTGTTTGGGCGTACAGACCAAGGAGTAGAGCTGTCACTGATAGCAGGGTTGGCAGGTAAGAGGGTGTGGGTGGGTGACCATTCCCACGGTGGTGCAGGCCAGTTGCCGTGCCGCGCTACACTCTTCCTCCTCCTCACGCACCATCCTCACGTCATCCTATCCACATTGCCTGAATAACAATTTCCTATACAAACGACACTGTCCGCCTGCATACCTCTGTAACCTTAAAGTATCAGAATGCACGGCAGGAGCTGCCCTGGACCTCCTTGTTCCTACCTTTGACATTTCCTCACAAGGGTAACGGTACGGTAGATTCATATCTTAGTTCGCAGTATCTGTTGAGCACAGCTTACCCTTCACCTTCCCTTGCCACACTCCGCGCCCTCTCATCATTCATAAGGACTCGGTGATCTGCTGCTGCTGCTGCTGTGTACATACTATTGGTAAGGTTTGGTCAGCACGTCAGCCTCCGCCGCCACCCTCACCCACGTGTCTCCATCTGTCATGATAACTTCCATCCTTAACTCTTGCTGCATCCGCCTGCCCCCACCCTCCTCACCACCTTATATGACCCAACCAGGACACCCACCCACACGCACGCCTCCGCACATTACCATGCACCAACACACATCCACACCTCATTATTCTCATGATAACACACACACAACCACTCATCATCGCCTTTGCGGATGGTTATTGAACGTGCGGCTGGCGTAAGCTGCGGCATGTATACAGGTTACGATATGAGGGAAGCGTTAGTTACTCTATGCCCGTAACACACAGTAAACAATGAGTTTCACGGGACACATCCCGTCATGAGTCGACTGATCGACTTGTGCCGGTATCCTTAGGCCGGGGATTTGATCTATCACGTAAGGCAACAGTTTGTGGTAATTACGATAACTACGTCAGTATAGAGGATGATCTGGCCGTTCCAGACCACAACAAGAAACGCCACAAAAGGATGGCACTAGAGAGAACGCTTGTGCGCCATGTGCTGGAGTGGCTCCTGGCGTATAGCTAACACCACACATGGTATGGGAAATATCTTGAGCCAAGAAACACCTTAGAACTATTGTCAACCTTAAATGGTACTCTATAAATTCAACCACAGCCCAGATATAATGGAGAGGGGTCATCTTCCTTGATCCCTACGGAAATCAGTCCCCTCCTGAACGACAGACAAATACGAACATCTCATCGTAAGTAAGACACACACAGGCAGCTAACACAGTTAGTAAACAATGCTAACATTCTGGGCACGAGACTCTTCCTTCCCAAGTCAGAACAGATCAGAACTCTCGCGCGGGTGAACACTTAAAACGTCCAAAACTGGATGTCACACACAAGATCCACCTCGTCAGCCTGACTGCGGTGGGTAAGCCGGCATGTACACAGCATACACAAACAGCCTCATCCATCAAGCAGCAACTAAGACAACCTTGTACTGCGGAGGTGGACATGGACCCGGCGACACCACTCTACTTAACACTGTACACGTACACAACATATCACAAATATCGTCCTTAAGTACAATGTAAACGTTCAGTAATGATGAGGGACGGACGCGAGTGTGGCCACATCTGTGGCCAGATTGGACACCAGCCACACTCTCGACCACCGCTATCAGTTAAAAGTCTTATACCTGACATTTAAGGAGGCGACTGCCTTCAAATGTCACCAATATTCAGTCTCTAGTGGCTGCTGCCTCTTCCTGAACACCACCACTCAGAGCCGAGGGAGACGCACAAATGTCACGTCTTAAGTGTCTAAGGGTTCGTTGTGTCACCTGCTCCTTCAAGCGTCCTTCACGACACTCGACAGAAACTGTATCCTTAAAGGATGCGCGAGCACACCTCCCTGACCTACACGTGTCTTCAGCAACCACGAGTGTCAGTCAGGTGGCCACACTCTGCCAGCGTAGCACAGGTGGTGTGGACGGTGGTGGCCCAGAGCTGGCGGCAGCGGGTCACACATGGTCTCGCACCACAGTACCACCATGTCAGCCCCACCACCCACCTGCTGCTGTGGGACCCTCTGCATCATAAGTAAGGCTGCACCCTGACCACATAATGATGAGTGGGAATCACACCAAACAAACTCCCAAGTTTACAATACACAATTTAGAGAGAATTTCTGCCTGGCTAAAATGCTAAAGGCATCAATGTGATGCTCGGATATATTTCATACAGAAAATGTTCATTAATACTCACAACAGACTGCCCAGAATAAAACATACACTTCTCAAAAACTAACGCGGAAATAATCATAAACAAAATCCATATTACTGCCATAAAAAAGGCAAAATATTGGCATCGTTTGTATAAATCTGATGGTCTTTTTATACTCTGGATGTATTTCTACAAATCCCTGGCCATATTTCAATCATGATGATATCGATACACATATATTAATCATAAAGTATCTACCCCGCACCAAGACCTACGCATTTGTATGGTCAAAATCTGCATAGTTAACTTTGCCAATAGAAAGGACTAGCGCGTTGCGCTCACCGCAAAAAAATATTGTGAGTTACATGTTGCCCAGTGTTGTGAGTGTGAGGTGGATGGATTGTATAAGTCTGGGAACTGATTGCCAAGAGCCCACACGGGGGTGAAGCAGAAAGACAGTAACCTAGGGCCAACGGAATGGAACCTGACAGCCTCTGAAGTGCTCGTTCACACAGCAGCCGTCACTCACCCTTCCCAGGAGAGAGAGAGAGAGAGAGAGAGAGAGAGAGAGAGAGAGAGAGAGAGAGAGAGAGAGAGAGAGAGAGAGAGAGAGATGTGGTCACCTCTGGTACTCACTTTCTTCCCATTTAAGATTACCTTGAGACACAGGAGCCCTGACCCAGCACAGAAGTGCGATCCTCTGCGTGACTCTCAGGTGTCCTTAGTCTTAAAAAGCATCCAAGACTCAGATTATCTCTCTGTGTCTCTAAGAAGAGATGGCGAGTCTACCACTCGGCACCTCGCTCACTGGTGACACCAATAAAGACATCGTAATAACTAGGGTGATACTCATTGCCTCTCCAGATGTCATACTGAGCCTACGTGTCACCAGAGCGTGGCATCTTGACTTATATCACCTACACTACGAACACTCGCCACACCAGCACAGTACTGCCTCTTTAAGACAACAATATTACATGTGCCTACTGGGAAATATTTGACATGAGGATTGTCGTCCTTTTTGTAACCGTAAATCAAAAGACATCAGAGCAAACAGATGAGGGAAGCCTCCAAAGGGATCTATGTTTCTAATTTCTAAATCAATTAGATATCTCTTAACCCTGGGGGTAATGATGATAATGAGATATTAAAGATATGGCTTATTAGTTCAAATTTAGTAGAGAGCATTCTGAGACGCCTAATGTTTCAGCCTTAAAGTGTGTGGGTGTCTTTAGAGAAGTGTGTGTGAGTGTGTGTTTGAGTCTACTTGTATGTTTGGCGTAAGTTACAGGTAATCTACTTTCTATTTGTGACTGCGAGTTTGTTAAGTAAGGGGAGGTAGAGTTCTTTACTCGATGGCCCCTATCTCATTAACATTATCAGACAACTTAAGTATTTCAAGAAACGAGAACTCATGAGCAAATGCTATACACAAAGCACCTGTATTACATTACCAAAAGTTGAGTTAATACAGTATACAACCGGTTCTATATTCAGAACAGCCGGTGCCGTACCTAAACCAGATGGTGACGTATGAAATAGAAAACAAGAACCATAGCTAGAACAACAGTTACCATACCCAGGGTTACAGTGGCCATGCCTACAGCAACGAGCACCATATCTACAACAACGGACACCATATCTACAACAACGGACACCATATCTACAACAACGAGCACCATATCTACAACAACGAGCACCATATCTACAACAACGGACACCTTGCGTAGGTCAACCGGCACCACAGCTCACACTGGCCGCATAGCCTCCGAAGCAGCAAGGTTCAAGGTCAGCCGAAGACTCTGGCAGTAATAAGAACACAGCGCCCGGGGTGCCGGATACTTACCCAATGTTTCTGCTCAGCAATTCACACTAGAATAACTTTTCACAGTCGTCTGTTTTCAGTTGATTCATAAACTGACGTGGCTTCAGAACTGAGGCTAATGTTTTCTAAATCCTTGTACAAGATAATGACTAATTCATTCTAATGTCACGATTGACCTTTTGACTGATCTATGCGTTCAGTTTGATTCTTTAAAGGGTAGTACGCCAGGTAGCGTCTTTAATGACGTAATCGTCTTGGTTATCTGTATAATTCATTCACGTTCAGGCTAAAGGAGTATGTTTCATGGTAGGTCTGACAGCTGCGTGTGGTTGTGTCTGAGGATATAATGCATTATCTTTTTCTTGGCTTTGGCTGGAGGAGACGATGGCTCGATTATATTTATAACCAATTTCATTTCTCTACCTCTAATGACTCTCGGCACCAGTCTGTACCGTTTATAGACCCAGACAACTCAATTTTCTGTGCTGTAAGAACTTCATGCCTCACTGAAGTGCGAGAGAGAGTCTTGTTGCTGAAACACCTGACTTCAGCCACTTTCTTTCTCCCAGTAAGAACACAGAGGCACTCTCGTGTCCACCAACACAATAACAACCACACCATAACAAGCAGGACGGATCTCGCTCTTTCTCTCCCGCTCTGACTTGTTTACCTCAGCCCGTGGGTGGAGTGAGCAGCCTCGAGAATCATATAACAAAGTTACTTACGCTGTTACCACTTGACTTGCCAGCAAAATACTCGTCCCCAAGGCGGCAATGTTAGACCACCTCAAGAATCTATGTCCTCTGTTATTTTCCATCGTTTTCACTGCGCACCAAACAGACCTGAGAGCAGGCAGACGAGCAGGGCACCCCAGGGAGACCCAAACTTTCACAAGCTTCACATTCTCTGTCTTGACTCGCAATGTCGAGTTCTAAATCTAAAGAAAAGATTTTTTGTTGTTGATTATCTGAGAACTCTGGCTGTGTCGATAAAGTTAGAACATGACAAGAATTTTTTTAGAAAAATTCAGGTTTGATATAGTGTCTTAATCTATGTCAATAACAGTGTTCTTAATGACCTATTTTTACTGTACTGGGTGAGAGTTTACACACGTGTGTGTGTGTGTGTGTGTGTGTGTGTGTGTGTGTGTGTGTGTGTGTGTCTAACACCTAAGGACCTCTGCAAATTAAGCATGATATAAAGGAACATAAAACAGACAACATCAAGTTGCAAGCCAAACACTACCATTCAGAATCTGAACCACTAATTTACAAAAAAATTAGTCTTTGACCGCAACAATCTATGTCCGTTACCACACTTGGTCATCTAGGATTATCTTATAGACGCCTACCTGGCCTTGGCTCCTCACGTACGATAATGTAATCTTTGTATAATCCTGTCTCAGTGGAGGAGGCCAGACATTGGTGGCCAGTCTATACCTACAGCATGACTATCGGTCAGCTGGAGTATCGAACCCCCCGCGTACATCTCGCCTGGACTTACCTCAGTCCTGATCAGTTCTTTTAGTCAGTCCTGCCGCCAACGCCACACTCGTCCAATCCTCCAGACTCCCACCAGTTCTTGATCACACACTGAGAGACGTAAGTCAAACAACGGAGGCTCACCAGATACCGTGTGTTTGTATGCATCGCAGGGCAGGTGGCGGTTGCATGAGCAAATTGAGGTTGTTAATACTCAAATGCCTCTAGATAAGAAGATAACGAACACATGTTTGTAAAAAGCCTCTGTTATCTCTCTATGCTTGACGTGACGTGACGTGACGTGTGATACATGTGTGAGTGACGTGTTACTGACATGTGTGACTCATGACTTACAAAAAAAGGAAGAATTAATGAGGAGTGAGCGAGGGGAGTGATTCGTGAATGACTTATGAATAATGTGTGAGCGACTTTTACGTGAAATGTTGGCTCTGACTCGATTGTGAGGGAGAAACAGAGACTCTGAGGTGTGGTGAAAAGAACGACACTGGAAAAAAAGAGACAAAAAGAGGGCAAGATGGAATAATAACAAACATAGATATTTTTATGAAAATATTGAAAGGAAAACGGAGGCAGACCAGAGAGACTGACAGACAAGCAGACAGAAGACAAACGAACAGACATCACATAGAACAATTAACCGCTCCGGCACTTTGAGCACCAGCTGGTAACAGTTCTCTGAACAACAGCTGGTACCTGTGCTCTGAACACCAGCTGGTACCAGTTCTCTGAACACCAGCTGGTACCTGTGCTCTGAACACCAGCTGGTACCGGTGTCCTGAACACCAGCTGGTACCGGTGTTCTGAACACCAGCTGGTACCGGTGTCCTGAACACCAGCTGGTAACGGTGTTCTGAACAGTGTTCTACTCCCAGACTTCGTGTTCATCAACTTTTCCGTGACATACCTAGTTTTCCCTCAAGAGCCCAACACATCTGCCAACAATTATGCAGGTGAATTGTCAAGTGTGGCATCGACCAGTGGAGCCAACAGATGGTTGGCCCGTGTTGGGAACCACCTGCAGGCCGGTGTGGAGGCTGGTGGCCAAGATGGAATGGTTCTCAAGTGTGGAATGATGTGGTGGGTTCTAGCTGTAGAACTGATGTGATGGTTTCAGTGTATGGAACTGATGTAATGGGTATAATGTATGGGATCATGTCATGGGCTAGATACGTGGAACTGTTTCTGTGATTTGAAATGTGAAACTGTTACAATGATTTCATAATGTGCATCTCATGTATTATGTGCTTGGATAGACATTTGTGGCGAGGTTTATGTTGATTTCTATTTGCATAATTTTCTACTTAGATGGCAAACATTATTTTTCTTTGCCGATATTCTAAGAACTTTCAGATGTAATATATACACAAACGCTGATGATGGAGTTTTTTATTCGATTCTTACTAGTCTTCGAATATTGTCTAGCAAAGTTGTCCCCTGGCCAAATAATCTTGAGGTTATCAATGTTCAAAATAACATTCATTTAGAGAAATAAACTCGCAGTGTACAAATAGGAAATTGAGATCATGAACAACTTGAAATCCAGAACTGTCAACATTTCTTTATTTCATCACTTTGATAAATATGAAACTAACTGTACATGTAACTTGTCTCTAACCATGACAGCTAACCTTCCAACCAGAGTGATAAAGTGAAACTTTGAAAATATATCTTTTTACTTTGAATAAAGAAACAGACCAATTAACAACGTGTGTCTGACTGTACAGGGTCTGTATTATTTTTACTAAAGATGGAACCTGTCTCTCTGACTGTCGCTATACTATTATTTCCATCATGCTATATTCAGCTGTTTCAGTATGTTGAAAAATATGACAGTATATGTTCGTATGCTTTTGTTATCTCGATTATACAATAGAATACAATACATGATACAAGAGATACAATAGATCATATATTAAGTGGTCCTTAAGATGAGTTCCTGCCTATCAGACATCTTTCTATCTTCTGTTTCTATTCATACAGGATGGGACAAATAGATTTAGTGTCAGTGAATTATTATAGATTTTTGAGTCCCATCTGTCACGTTGGACACGGAATAAAACTCCTGCTAATTGATACTCTCACAATAGAGCTTCCAATTAAGTGGCAATTCAGTTCGCAACGCTTGTTTGACATTCTGGGTAACTGAATTTCAAGCAATCGTTTCTTGCGTAATGGGAACCATTCAGTCGTAATAGACTCTATTAAGATTGTATTGGTGTTTCTCCCTGTGGCTATTTCCCTCCCCCTCCACTCACACCTCCCTCCAGCCGTAACGCCATCTAGGCCTTCCTCCATCCAGCCATTTCCTCCCACAGGTTAGGTTAGATAAGATCATTCGAGCCATTGGGGGTTGTTTAAGGTCAAGTGTGACCGGTCTGACTTCGAGTGGCAGGTCAGAGGAGGTCAGATAAGTTCTAGGCAATAAGTTAGAGGAACGTTTTAAGCTAATTTCAGGTGTTAAGAATACTATATCAAGACCCTTGTCATTCGCTTTGTAAAATATAAACTTTTTTTACGGCCAAAATATTAACTTGAATTGATAGCCTTTGCACTGTCGGACGAGCCAGATATCAAAGCAATAACAGAAATTTGACTAAGATCCTACTGCAAATCATAATTTTCTATGAGAATTAGTAACACTAGGATATAAGAGTCTTATAGACTACATCTAGCAGGTTGAGAGTTATGGTCTACGTCAGTGACAGTCCAGACTCTAGATATATATCCAAGTTACATAAAATTGATATTACAGGAAATTCAAACAAAGTGACAAACCCACGTCTGCTTGTCTTGATGACCTGTCTCTTGGTGCTGTGAGGGAGGGAGTACACTAACAAATAGAATTTCCAGCCACTGAAATCATCAGTAACTTGCTACAGTAAGAATTACAGCATGACTGGCATCTTGCGAATGTAAGTAATGATATCGAAAATGCAACTAAGATTAAAGATATATCATTTTTAGTTCGAGTGTAAGTTAGAGTTTTATGATAATCAGGAATATCATTGTTAAATTTTCAGAGCATGGCGGTAATAAACTTATAAATAAATGTTTACGTGGGTTCTATGATAAAGGATTATGCTTAGCGAATGTATTGGAGTTACTTGGTCATATTCTTATGATAACTTGAATTAAAGATTATTCTCATTTGTTATACACTGATATTTCCGATCAGATTTCTATAAATTACCAGATGACAGATTCTTAGGTGAAATCAAAGCTCACACTACAGAAAATTAGATTTCTGAGTGGACAACAGAGTGGTTAACAGAGAAAAAGCAGTGTCCTACATTTTCATTCTTACTTGTCCTCTGTTCTCTTATTCTCTCCCTCTCTATATGAACTCCTCCCTCCATCTCTTCCACCCTTTAGCCTTTCCTTCCTTCAGCCACTCCTCCCATTATCTCTCTCTTCATACAGCCACTGCTCCCTCCAGCCAATCCCTCCCTCCAGCGATCGGTACCCTCCACCCAGAGAGAGAGAACACTCGGGCCTGTTCTTCCTGCACGCTCAGTACCCAGCATATGACCTCCCGGCAGCGGTGGGCGGGAGGCATTCAGCTGTCTCCAATAATCCTCTGAGTCCACATTCATCCGGTGCACAGTGAGGCTGAGGTCCGTGCAGTTGGCTATTGTTGGTGTGTGGCGGGGCGGGTGAGCGCCACCTTTGCCTTCATTCGGGGAGCCATTTCCATTCCAGGAGTAAATGATTTTTTTCCTCATTCATAACCTT